>OMPJ01008706.1:19367-53847 GCA_900312935.1 Carapus acus | reverse complement strand
TGTTCAGATGCTTACTCTGCAATCTCAAAACGAAGCTGCTCTCAACGTCCAAGGCGACAAACACAAATTTAAGGACACACATTTAGGTGATTCCCGAAGCTAACACAACAATCGCCGGCTAAGATAATAATTGCAATTCAGTCAGTAGCATCGGCCACCTAAGTGGAATTTTGTCTTTGCCTTCTCAGTAAAATTACATGCGGTTACACATGACAACATACAACAAAACACAATATATAATAAACAACCAAAGAAAGACTGTCTCTCTGATGCTAATTTTGAAAAGCTTCTGATTTGCCGTGTTAACAAGCACCTGTTGTAAATTGTTGAAAAAAAATTTAAAAAAATAAAGTAGCTTTGATGTAGTTGAGCTATTTTCCCCCTAAATTATAGCTTAGCTTACTACATTTCTATGGTGGGTAGCTTCAGTGTAGTGAAGCTTCATTTAATATGGAGTAACTGGTAGCTTAGCCCACTACATTTTCCAAGTAGCTTGCCCAACACTGGTCTCACTGCTGTCGGCAAGTCCTCCCTTTCAGTCTAGCTGCTATTCGCCAATCACAAAGCACTCCTGACACTCTACATCACTCAGGCCACCTTACCTGCACTCTTTCCTTAACCTCACTTGCAAACTTTCCACTAGTCTGAATGGTTGACCCAAGAGATTTAAAGTCATCCCTTTACATTAACTCCACTTCTTACAACTTCACGCACTTACTTGCCTGACTCTCATTCATACACATGTACTTTGTCTTGCTCCTGTTGACTCATTTCAATGCAACCCTCCACCTCTCCAGGTTCTCTTCCACCTGTCTCCTAACCTCACCACAGAGAACATTGTCTACAGGGGTTTAATGGTCCTCGTTCTCCACATTCATCAAGTCCAATGGCTCCAGACTAGCTATATTCTTATAGGATGTTCACTAACTGTGGCCATATTACTTGCTGCACATCTTTCTCAACTTTACCTCTCTGTTTAGCCAAGTCCTCCACTCCTCCTTTGCTATCCAACCTCTTACACAACAGACCATTCCTTTGACATTGCAACAGCTCTTTTTGCCATTTCCTAAGCTTCAACGTACTCCTGTCAACTAACTTCATCGCCCTTTCCTTCCCACTCCTCTGCTAACTTCTTCCTCAGATGCTCTCCCGTACTTCCTCTTTCCACCATAAAGTCATCTTGCCTTCCTTCTCCTGTCACGGGAACACCTAACACCTTCCTCTAATTTTTCCAAACTCATTTACCTGACCCAGCATCTTTTTGAACTGCGGACAACATTTCTCCCTCTTCAGTTTCAACCATTTAATCCTTGGCACTGCATTCACTTGCTTCGACCTGCATGTGACCAAGGTCATCCCTCATACCGCAAATGCATGCTGCCTGGCTGCACTCTCCCCTGACAACAGCTTACAAACTTTGACCTTTTCCAGGTTGCATCTTCTACTGAGGATATAATCTACCTTTGTGTATCGTCCCCAATGCTTTTGAGTCATCTTATGCTCCTTTCTCTTCTGGAAATGCATGCTGACCACTGCAATTTTGTCAGGAAAATTCCCAACAGACACCTGCAGAGTAACCTCACACCAGAGACCACCGACGGACCTTGAGTTAAGACTTTTAATGGTTATATATGGTTATGGCATCATAACTATCATATCAGGTAGCTCTGCATCTTTACTTGTTCTGTAACTGAACTAGTCATTGTCCGTATATTGAAAGACAAGAACAAGGCAAACCAAGACAAGAACAGCGCAGAGGCTAATATATGTCCGAGCTCATAAATTGTCAAAAGACCAGCTGTTGGGGGATGATATTTATACGGAAGTGTCAAAAAGTGCTGGCGTCAGAGGTGGCATCAGAGCCAGTCCATGGGAGTCCAAGGCAAAGTGATCCAGAGGTTCCAGGGACCTCTGATGATGCAATGTTTCATGTCTCCCCACTGTCACGTGTTGTTGTTGATTCGACAGAGTTGTTGACTCAATCTCCACTCCTGCCGTCACAGATCACCCCTGCAAGCCTGCACAAGAACTCTTGACCTACATAGCCAAATATTTCATCACACATTTCTGTCCTTTTTGCGAAATCCACTTTCATCTGTCCTTTGGAGTGCCTTTCTCTGACACCATATCTAGCAAGCACTTCCTCATCCCCGCGATTCCCTTCCCGAACATGCCCATTGAGGTCTGCTCCCATGACCAATCTCTCGCCTCTGGTGACACTCTGCAACTTCATCCAACTTACTTCAGGAATCCTCTTCATCTTGAGACAGGCCTCCACCCTGTGGGGCATGCACGCTGGCAGCATTCAATATACCCCTTCTATTTCTAGCTTCAAGCTCATTAGCTCATCTGTGACTTTCCTCACACCATTAATTTTTTCTCAAAGTGTCCCTTCAAGTTGACACTTTCCCAATTACTCTTTCCATCTAAACTGGATTAAAAAAGTTTGCATCCCCATCCAATGTTCTTAACCTCGCTACCTTTGCTCTCTCTATCATATCAGCTAGCTCTAAACCTTAACTAGTTCTATACCTGAACTAGTCATTTTCAGTATATTGAAAGTCCCTCCACTCACCCCCATACCTACACCGATGCTGCCTCCAACTCGCCCACCTCATCTGTGAACGGCTAACAGTAGCACCTTGTGGGGCCAACAGCACTGGAGGCGGTCATTGTTAGCCTGAGCCATGACCAATTCAGTATGGCAGTCATATTATTTGTCATCCGCATATTTATTTCTGGCACAAGTTTTGTGCCAGGGGCCATCCTGACGCAACCCTCACCAGTTACTCAGGCTTCTGAGTGGCACAAGAGTTGCACGACACACAGAAGTGATCTTTCCGCCACTGGTTTCTACTGTTGATTAAAATAACAAATGACAATTATCAAAGCCTTTGTTTTACTTATCTTCATCTTTTACAAGACAACCTATACCACTTGTACATCCCTTTGCGGGTCAGGAAAATGTCCAATAGCAACTATCCAACGATCCAAATAAGGCTGACAAAAACACAACAAGCTATCATGGTTCTCTGTAAATAATTAGAGGATTTTCTGCAGCACTGATTCCCACACTGATTTGCAGTTAAAACAAAAGCCCATTTCATCCCTAGAACCATGAAGACAAAATCTACTAGAAAAAATAAGATGAAAAGAGATGTGATTGTTATTATCTAATTAATCCTGCCCATGGCCGTGGGTTATTTAATTTGTTGAAAGACCATTAAAACCTTGCATCCAGTAAATGAAAAAATGAGGATCTTAACTTGCTTCAATTCAACAAAAAGCAAGACACTGGCAATATCGCTGCTCCTAAACAGACCAATCTTTCCGTAAAATTAGGTGGACACGCATACACACACAAAAAAAAAACAGGACTTTCTGAAAACGTAATAGCCATGACAGACGTGACAACAATCCACTTGTTGTGCCAAAATGATGCCCCATAAACTGTGAAACAAAGCATTAAATTGTCAGAGTGAAATGACGTTTATTTGACTGCCACAAAAGAATAGCAAGGAAGATGTAGGGGGGGTATTTTGTTTTGTTTTGTTTTTTTTGCTCAGGAACTTGACATTTTTATTACGGGATATAGCAAACACAAACAAATTCAACAAACAAAGACAAAGCTTGGATTGTCTGTTATGGCAAACAACATGCAACACATGACGGAGGACAAGATTAACTCCTCAATGACAAATGCAAAGATGGGGGGAAAAGGTGGATCAGTCAGATCAGAGTCAGAGACAAGTCTAGTAAGTTCAATTGCAAAGGTGACAGTCGAGGTGGTGATTAAAGCACTCTTCTCCTTTCACTCTGTTAGCCTGTTTGACACCACGCCTGGCAAATTTTCTCTACTCTCACACAAATCTTTTTCTGTTCAAAATACAGTCACTCTTGTTTTTATTTTCATTTTTGTTCAATCTGAATTTACTGCAAATCAAACAATGTCTTCGATACTGACAACAAAACCAGCCACAAATCGGCAAACTTCTGGCCAAATCCATTTGCAACGGCTCCAGTATCCTCACAACCATTCCTTGAGCATCCATTACACATGGGAGGTGCCACTGCGCGGGCAGGCACAAAATGTGCCACCTTAAAAATCGACCTGTAGCTTGAATTAATTCTTTCATTTTTCGGAAAAAGCAACCTGCTCGATAACCACGAGGTGCATCTTGAGGGATGTTATTGATATCACAAATGGTAATTTTGAATATTAAGCCCCACTTTATCTGCAAATGTCATCCTAACTGCTACAGCATATCATCAATATTCCTTAAGAAAGGCCGGTGACAAGATTCATGTCCTCTAATAAAAGCCTGCATCTCTAGCCCCGCTTTGGCATGACGCCTAAGAGTAATATCATTCAAGAAAGTGTTTATTGAACCTACTGGGAGATGGCATTGAGCCACTGCTCAGAGAACTAAACAAAACAAGGCAATGAGCAGCAATCATAAAAGGGGGGAAACGCCAAAGCTCTCTCTCTTTCTCTTTTTCTCGCTCTCTCTCCCATTAATGGTGAATAACTACATTCAGATGGGCAGAAAATCCCTTATACTGTGTCCGTTTCCTTCAAAGCTCTAAGTGGCCTACAGCGGCACAACTGACCTGCATATTAAAGAGGCCTAATTTGATGTTAGCTTTCATCTTGCAAATAAAAAACAAATTCGGTTGATGATGAAGCCCTCAAAAATGAAATTTTTCCTGAAGTCCCCAGAATACAACTCATCCCTTTTCGCTGTTGCTCCTTAAGTCATTCAGGCAAAAATCATCTTTAGTGTGTGTGCATAATGCGCATACTAAACTTTGCATGACAGAAACTTTATGGTGGGGCTTTCTTCGCTTGCCTCAAAAAAATATATATAAAAAAATCGAAAATGCCTGCTCCCCTTCCTGTGCTGAAGGATTTTAAGCCTTGATAGAAGCAATGGTTTGACAACAAGGGCAGATAATGCTGTGGAAATAGAACCCTACGTCCGAAGGAGACGATGCTGAAAAGGCCAGTAGAGTTACTGATGTCCTTTTCAGCCAGAAACTCTAAGGCTTGAAAAGAAAAATGAGGAAAACGATTTTGAGGATTTTGAGGATTAACAGCTTAACCTGTTCCGGCTATGATCTGCTATTACAATGAACCGGTAACAGAGGCAACAACACTTTGCTCACAGCATCACCATAAGGGGAAGGGGGCTTTCATCTTGTTATTTGGCAATAGTTTGCCAAAACTCATTTAACACCACAATACCCGTGCAGAACTGTTTCAATACCCCAACATAGGTTTTGTAGTATTGAAGGGTGATAAATTAGTTTGCATTATAAATCAAGCAAGCTTTTCTCTCATTAACAATTACAAGGCATTATCTTTATTATTTGTTTTTTTCATTGAATGAGATGATGGAAGAAGAATACATTCATAGGTGGCGACAGAACAGTTTCTCAAAAAGCAATTATTTTTGCTCTACATTGGTTTAAAAAAAAAAAAGAAAGCCTGCCCTCCAGCAAGAACAAACCTGGAATCAGTGTATACACAAATAAAAGACATATCGTAGTTTCTTGGAATGTACCACGAGTTTGTATTGGCCATGGCTAGTTTCCAATACCACGGGTAGTGGAAATTTATATCAACTGAATGAGAATGGCAGAAAATGTGTGTGTGTGTGTGTGTGTGTGTGTGTGTGTGTGTGTGTGTGTGTGTGTGTGTGGATACCGCGTTACAAATACTGTGCCTGATCTCTTTTGAGACAGGAGACACACGGGATAATGGTAAACAGCACACATGCTGAGGGTAAGCCAGATGAGGACTGACTATAAACTGCGCTTCAGCGCAACTAGAGTCAAAGCCAAACAGCCAAACAGCACAACTCTATCTTGAACAATTTGGTTGGGCAACTTCGAACCTGGCTTGAATCACATGTTGTCGCAAGTACATACACAAAGGTGTTTGAAAACAGAAATACACACACAGGTGCTCCAATTTCTAGCTGGGTATGACGTGATGTCAAACATGCACGAAAGAACACATATACAGTACATGCACAAGTCTTATGCCACATCCAGAAGCCACATCGGCATGTATTTGTCAGTGCCAGAAGACCACCTCCAGCTATTACTAGGCAACATGCTCCTTCTCAGCCCTAGCCAAGCGGCTCCTAAGTAGGCATGTGGGAGTCGACATGGTTGGAAAGCTGGTTCCACTCAGCCCACACTACATGGTGTTTACATAGCGATATTCTCGCCTCATCTCAGTGGATGATTTCTCTGAGCTATACATAATAGAACAAAACATTTCTGACTCACTTAAATCAATATGTCAGTCTAGAGAATTATATCTGCCAGCATGATTTCAGAAAGGGGACAATTTCAAAAGATTCTGAGACAGAAATACAGACATAGACATACATGCATATACAGTGAGTGTATGCACATTCTATATTCATATGCACACACATACACGAAAATAAGTTAGTATTGTGTCACTGACTACAATTCTCGCCCTGAAGCAGGATTGCTTAATTTTCTGTGATTTATTTATCATTAAATATCTTAACTTCTTAAAAAAAATCATAATTTAATTAATATTTTTTTGATTCATTATTTTCTTGTTAATTTTAATTTTCTTGTTATTTTTAAGTTTTGGTGTTTTTGGTCTTTGCTCTTGCCTGCCATGCTCTTGTACTCTTACCTGAGCCTGCTTTGCTTGCTTGATAGGAGGAAAAGCTGATGTGAGCACAACAAAGAAACACATACAGTATATTGGTGTTTATACGTACACACACACAGACATACATACAGTGTATATACATACACAGTTACATATTGAAGCAGTGGGGCCATGGTGTACGTATTGTATTAGGTTAAATTTGAAAAGAGAGTTCAAGAGGGCATGAAACCATTGAGAGGTAAACGGGTGGGGTATATGAAACAAAACCCTAGTGCTTTTAACATCTTCACAGCAAAATGTTTAAAGTTGGAAGGAAACGAGGGTATACAAGTGAAGTAATGTGATAACTGGGGAGAATATTTTGTGAATATTTTGCAGCTCCGCTTACTTTAAACATTTGAGATTGGTCCCTCTGCTCTGTACCACTTACCAACTTCAAGGTGATGCAAACACCATTGCATCTCTACAAAGAACATACGTTTCAGTGGAGGCTGCATGCTCTCGGAAGAGAGCTTGGAAGAAAGTGTTCGCGGAGGAGGGGAGAGGTGACAGGCATGTGTGGAACACCTTCTGAAATGTGAAAAGATGGGCTCAGCTGATGAAAGCACCTTGTACTGAAGAAGGGAGTACGGGAGAGCTGGTAGGGGAAGCAAGAGACAGAACGAGTTGATGTCACATCTGAGCAGTGGAGAGGCTTTTAAGTCAAGAATGCTGGCTCAGTATTAAGCACAGGAGCGACTTAGGCGGGATTTCACTGCACGTGTAGGTGCAATTTTTTTGTGATGAAGTACACGATGAGTGGTTGCATACATGTATTACTTTGTGTACACAAAAGAAAAAAAGAACGCAGTGGGATCGGGTTGAGATTGACTGTCTGTGGCAGAGGTTGTGTATGGAGACTGTGGCAAAAATGATACAAAGTGAGCAGACGGTTTATGTATCTTTTTTCTCTACTGGTTTCTGCAACAGCATTAATTGCATACAAAGGAACAAACTGTCAGTGCTCAAGACAAAACACCAGGTGGGTAATGATATAACGAAAGACCATCACCGCTAAACGCTGGCCAGCAAAATCAATTTGCTAGACCAGGCTTGCATTGAAAATTGCACCAGAGCAATCAATCCTCCTTACATTTTGTCAATCCAGGCTGGTGGCTTGGACTGGACGAGACTAGATGAGGGCATCAATGTGGGCACAGGGGAAACCAGACGAAGACAATGCCATGTCAATATTACTCTGCTTTTCATCTGCTCTCTTTCTTAATCACCTTGGCTATAATGTGACTTTCCATCTGACAAATCACAATCCATTGCAATATATTCACAATGACTGGGTCCTGAACAAACATTTTACCTGTCTCTCCTGCTCCAACTCTGGCAAAACTGCCATCATCACTCTCAGCCAATAGCAAAGGTCTTCATTACATCCAATGTTGCTAAAGGGTTGAGGTTTGTCGTTATTGATGGTGTCTCCGTTGTCTTTCACCACACACAAAGCTCCTTTCACGGTAATTACCTTCTCTGCCTCTCCTCTTCACCCCTACAACCGTGTTAAAACCTTTAAAACATAATGACCTCAGTGGAATACAAAAACCTCCATGCAAGCGCTTCTTTTTGGTCAGTGGGCTGCAATATGGGAATTACATGAATTATTGCATTTCAGAAACACTGGCCGAAAATAAATATGTAGGAGGCTAATCATCTTTGCTCACCACAATGTGTGAATTACTGTGTACAGATAGACAATCTGTGGCCAATGTAAGCAACAGACCCCATTCAGCTCTTACTCTAAGTTGTTCAGATCAATACTTACCTAAACTTGTGTATTCGCAATCGCTGCTTTTTTGCCACTGGATCACCTTCTGAAGAGCAACTACTTCAAGAGAGTGGTCTTAGTTTGGTATTTTCCAAAGTTAAAGATTGACAAATCAATTTTAAATAACAATGTTGACACTGAATGGCAGATTTCAAGAGCTGCATTGTGTAGCAAACAATGTGAGGTGTGCTGATAGAATCCAATAAAAAAGTGAAGAGAGATGAGTGAGCGCCAACATGGCACACAGCCAGAGAACATTGTCGGAACACCTGAGCACTGATTAAGACGACTGTGGCAGAAACCTCTTCCGCACCGAGTTAATTAACAGTACCCCACCGTCAGCATCTCAGGGTGTGCAGGTGGAGGACCTGAGGGAGAGCAGTCAATTGGAGTTAACGGCTGGCCTCCCTGATGAGTTCCCATCAGCCTTTGGAGCCTACTGCCATGAAGTCCCATTCTTTGATGATTATTTGGAGGGTTAACATTTCTCAAACATGCGTTTTTGACAGTTCAGATTTAGGCATGAAATGAAATTGGAGAAAGTGAGGTACCTAGTCAAAGAGATCATAATATAAACACGTTTGGCTGGACATTTGGCAACAAAGTGACATATTTGGAGTCACACTGTTGATTCTGTTGAGCCTTACAACAGCACATCACTTGAAGATAAATATCAAGGTTTCAATCTTTGTACTGTATTTTCCAGACTTTATGTCGCTCTCGAGTTACAGTGGCACCAGCAAAAAAATTCATAGATATGAAGAAAAAAATCATATGTCACACTGGACTGTACATCTGACTTTTGGGGACATTTATGGAAATGTATTTCTTGAAAAGCAAGTTATTATGATAACAATATAACTGTCCATGCTCTGATAGAGATGCAGTAACAACAAAGTCGAAAAGTAATTCATATTCATCTCCTTGGCAATTACCATGGCTTGGAGACATAACTGCATGGTTGACAAGCCTCTCCCAGCAGTGTGTTGTTAAAGCACCCATTTGTGAACTTGTTCCTCTTGTTGTGGTCATTTAGCTTTTAGCCCACACTATGCTCTTTCTTTCCTTCTTCAGTGAAATAATAATCTCTGTTTTTCCCCAGTCCCGCACAAGTTTCTCATTCACTTAAAACTTACTTTCTGCTGCTCAATTACCATTTACCACTATCTATGAAAATCTATGTGACCTGTACTCTGGAAAATTCAGTAGGTTAGAGATGGCATGCTCCTTGTGCAGCACTGAGTGACCCCCACCATTTTCATCTGATTTGGATAGTTTCTATTTATGCAAAAATTCGAAAATGTCAAGACCATCATCTAACCTCAAACTGTCACCGATTGCAGAGAGAGATGGCGAAGAGGCTTAATATCTGGCACCATCTGTCAATGAATGACAGCTACAAGTGAAAAGCTGCCACTCTCTGCTACTCACTCATACCTATACAACCTCTAAACAAGCAGCGAGACTGCCGGAGGAGGCCACAAACGAGAGGGTTCAACCGTGGTTGTGGCGGGTGGGTATCTTCACCCAGCAACCGAGGTAAAGCTTGTTTTTCCTTTTGCGACACTTATCAAACCACTTAAACGAATCAAAGTCACCGAGCGAGATGACACAAAAGCATGTGCATTCTCGATAGCACAACCAGTCTTAGAAAAGAATTTGGCAAACGGCACTCCTCAGAATATTCAAAACAATTCCACCTTGTGAAAAGATTCAACACGTACAACTAAAATATTACATTGCTGCAGCATAAAATAAACAATAAGTCTGTGCAAATGCGGTGTGAAAGAGGCCCAAGAAATAGGGCATTGAAACGAAGATGTTAGGAATGATGAATGCGATGCTATAAAGCAATTACCAGTACTGTTTGTGTGAACTGTACGTGTGGGTGCTCTGTCAAAGTGAATTACCGTATTTTCCAGATAATATCTCGCTCCAGAGTTTATGTCGAACCGGCCAGAAAAGGCGTAATAATAAACATATGATTCCCACAAAATTACATATGCATTTTTTGGGCAAATTTATTTTAAGATATCTGGGACCAAGAACAGACTGAATAGGTGTAGAGCACACTTGTTTAACGCATTGATGGTTATTCATCCCCATGAAGGATAGACAACAAACTGAATACGTGTCTTGCATGTTAACCTTACTATTATCTGATACATGATGCATTAAAAACAATCTAACAAGTTAACCAAACCCGCAATCTCATTCCAAATCACTTAATCCATTGAATGCTGAATCCTCAGTGTTGCATCTAAACAAGTCTGCCAAGCACAGAGGTAGATTAGCTGAAGCTTGCTCTTCTATGCAGAAGAGGGAGTGATGCTTAAATTACCATAATGTTGAAGATTTAGTGGAGGAGGTAGATACCAGCACACAAGCTTAGAGTGCCACTGCACAATGGTCAGTCCGTGACAAGAACGAATATGTGAAATATAAGTCACAAAAGTCAATTCTGAGCTTAAGCTGCACACCGGCCAAACTACGAAAAAAAGTGAGTTAAACTCTGGAAAATATGGCAGTATTAAGTGATGATGCCACCATTCTAATGTGGATGTTTGATAAATGGTAAGACAGCCAAACAAGAGTCACAGGAGGGGGTAGAGGAGAGAAGCTGAGGAAAAGGATGGAGGGAAAAAACGGAGAGGAGTACAAAGCCCCCGCTAGGAATTATAACTCACACAGACTTCTATTTATAGAGGCGGGACTAGAATGATAGACATCTACTCTGTACCTGGTGTGCCACTGGGCTCACAGAAACAAACACATGCATATTGATACACATTTGGGATGCATCTTTCTTTCTCCCTCCCTCCCTCCCTCCCCCTTGCGTTCTTCCTTATATCTTTCCATCTACTTCACTTTTCTCTTACACGCTCTTTCTAAACGTGCCAACACCAAACTTCCGTTGGAGTTGTGTGTCAGACAACGGGGGTGGGAGAGGATGCTGAAACGTGGTGAGGGGGGCAAAAAGGGACGGCGAGAAAGAGGGAAAGACTCTCATCAAACTGGGACCACTCACTTGATATCGTAACTTTTCAGAGAGTGTATGCCAGAATGAACTGGTCTGTGCTGAGAGCAGAGATTTGTAAAATACGACAATAAAATCCTTTTGTGTGCCATGGAATCGCTTCTAAATACACAGATGATATGTGCCATCTGTCTGTCCTGAGACACCTCTTGCAGCATTAGCAGCTCTGCAGTTCATCCTCATGACTCTCAGTCATCAGGCAAATTCAGAGACAAAATCAGCAAGACAAAACTGTATGTTCAATTACAGATAGTCTTACGTGTATGTTTGCCTGAATATAAAAACCGAGGCAAAAAGGCAAGAAACTAAACCCTCACTTATTCTAAGCTAGGATAAAACTATCAAACTGAAAAATCACTCAAGCTATGGAATAAACTAAACACACTGATTCAAACACACGAAACAGTAAACTGAAAATAACTCACACTACAGAGCATACCAAAAAGACAATCTAAGAGCTAAACATGAAACAAAACACAATCTGAGACTATAAACAAAAACTTTTCTAGGACTAACGTCTGAAGTACAAAACCAGACAACGACTTATTACTGGAAAATGCTCAAAACAAATCCAGACAAGGTAGTGTCAACAAGGGCTGTGGCAAGAGCTATGGTGTAGAGCTGGTATGGACGCATGAGGGTGAACAAAGACTATTTCAATAAGAAGTAACGGGGAACAGGTGAGGAAAGGTACGTAATCTGATACGAGAGGAGAGTTACTCTTCAAAATAAAACAGGAAATGACAAGACAAGTCATGGAGACAGGACAAAACCCCAACATCACCTCACCGCAGTATGACCTAGACACACACCTCTGCGTTAATCCAGAAGTTTCAAACTGTACACGCAGCCATCTGAGGCGCCAATTATAACTGGGGACTATTTGATACCAGTTGATGTGCCATTTTTCATCTGCAGTTCCATTAACAAAGAAGTCAGTCAAGCTAATCTTGGACCGTAGGCTTGTGGCTAAAAGCCAAGTGATTACAGCCTTGGTCCTAATAATGTAATGTAAAGAAAAATAAAATAGAATGTTTTTAATGACTTTTCACACTTTAGTTTCCATGTTGCGCCTTCATGATTGCCAAGGCAAATGGTCTTATCATACATGTAAAAGGCACAGGGCAAGCATGTACGTTTGAAAATTTCATTGTATCTATTTACAATGTTAATAGGCCACGTTGAAGCAGCATGATAACAGAGGCATAACGCAGGACAAAACAGGACAACATGAGGCAACTGTTATCACCGTCTACTGGAAAAATGGCACTATAACCAATGTGATACATGCTGACCACAGCAAGTGCAAAACTGAGTACATAGACACTGTATTAGAAATGACATTATAACAAAGGGAAAGATGGCTCTCACACAGACGATACCTGAAGCAACTCCATGGTTCAGAGTTTTGAAAATGTGCAAATGTTACCTTAAGTTGTAAGGGGAAAAGTTGTCTGTGTTAAAATATAAACCCATCCACATAAGTCAGTGTACCTGGGGCTGTAAAACAATGGGAATCTTGTGAAATATATTTACTGCACACTGCTTTACATGCTCTCAGATTCTTGAATATGGCTCACCTTGCATCACACATGCAATTCATTGTTTTATGTGGTAAAAATAAATTCCCATGGAGGTACACTGAGTTCACAGGTTTTGTTTGCTTAACTGAGCCACGCTGGGTGGCACCCATGCCTACACATCAACACCAATGCTCCCCTGCCATCATGTCCGACCTCTTGACGAATCCAGATCATGGCAATGTTAGATTTAAGGAAATGACTGGAATCTTTAATAATATTATGACTGCATGAGCTGGACAAAGAAAATTTTTCATTTGTTTATAGTCTTGTCTAAAATGGCAAAATGGAAGTACTGGAGCTAACCTGTGTGCTGCAATGATTCTTTCCAGTTCAAAAACAGAAATGTGTTCAGCTTCAATTGAAGATTTCAAGCCCGGACCAGCTTTAAAATCTTTTAACATTTGACAAGTGCATGTAAGAAAACAAGTACAGTTCTACTATAATTGTTGATGCCACAACAAGGCTCGTGTCATGCATAGCACCTTCAAGTGTTGTTGAACAAACATGCTGTGGATGAGTATTTATCTAGATTGCGCAATCCTTGTCTGAATATCTAATTGTACCTTAACAGCAACAACTTGGTAGAGCCTCAGGCAAACCAGCTTCCAGAGAAACTTAACTACCTTACTTTCTGATGACTTGTATATAATGTCCTTGGCATTTTTGAATTAAATAGAAACTAACAAAATCAGATAGAAATGTGGGGGTCACTCAGTGCTGCACAAGGAGCGTTCTGTATTTTTTGGAGTATACGGGTAAGTCTTGTTTTGTCACAGTTTGGCCGAGGGAGCATCTCACACTTATATGCGGCTTGTATGTGAAATTATTTGAAATATTGAAATATATGATTATATGTTCACTATTGTGAGACCGACAACCGCACAAGGTCACTCTAGGCTTGTCAACCAGTATCTACTACTCCCGTACCACTACAATTTTCTAGACTACAGTTGTTTCCAGCAGTTGAAGTAATATAAGCTTCATTTACCTCTGGAGTTGGCAGAGTTGTTCAGAAGCTACACCGAGGATGAAAAATTCAATGGATTTTGTGACTGGGAGTAATATGGGGGCTTAAGTGAAATTGTTAGCTTGTTTTTTTTATGTCTAACTTATCTGAATAGTTGTTTCTTTGACATACCAGACACATATTCAGTTTGTTGACTATGCTTCATGTAGCAGCTACATTGTAGCTGAATAACCATCAATGTGTTGCGCAAGCCTCCTGGACACCTTTCCAGCCCGTTTTTCTCTTTTCTGTTGTTATTACATAGCAGAGAGAAGGAAATGGCCCTTTAATTACCGAAACGTTGGAAATCTTTGGCTGATGCAACGTACACTCCAAAGCGACAAGTAGTCCGGAAAATATGGTATGCACTAAAATAACTCAATAAGAAAAATTTGGACAGCCAGGCATCGTCTTTAGACATAATCACTACATAGCTAAAACCCAAATAAATATCTTAGTCAATTCACTAGGATTCCTACTGCTCTGGGAATAATCTTAACATCTTGTTCATCATCTTAATTGACTGATGATCTATTATCATCTTGACATGTTATCAGGAATGACAGGGTTAGTGGGAGGAGTTTGGAGGGTTGCTGAAATTTCCATCCTTAAATGTATTCCATTCCTATTCACGCATAATGAAATAGTCCCTCATATTTCTGGCAATTGGACGAGGTGTTCATGTTATCATTACTGGGTTACATGAAATTGCACATTAAACCCAACTATCATCAATACACAATATCAATCTCATAAAATGTCATTCATATTTATATTGATTTTCAAGTCATTAATGATTGTGTTGGTGTGTCTGTGTGTGTCTCTGTGTGTGTGTGTGTGTGCGCGCACACACGTGCACTCCTGCACAGGTTTACAAAACGGCATGCTTGTACGTGGTTATTCAAGTGCAGTTGTGAGTATTTTGTGCTCTCACAGTGGCCAGTGAGCTTTGAGCCTCTGGAAAATGTGTAAGGGTCTTCATTTGAGAATGAAGTTCTGGGGTATTCCACAGTGTATCAACCAGCGTGACTGAGGTTTGAAGATGCATGAAACAAACTGAGGGTTGGGATGTGGGGGGTCAGCAGTATTTTGTTTTTTTTTCCCTGAAGCAAAGCAATCAGCAAAAACAAACCAAAAGAAAAAAAATGGGTAGGGGTTGGGGGCAACGATTCTCCCCTCTGGTAGCCATGCATAAAGCGTCTGTTTGCAGGTTTGGACAAGACATCTGTCTTGTTATTTACCACATCCTTGCTTTTCCATAACCCAAACTAGCTCCTTACTTTTTGGTGAGGAGTTGAATTTACACAAAACATAAGGGAATCCTTAGAAATTTGATGGTAGCATTTGAATAAGTAAACAAAACTTACAAAACAGCTTAAGGTGGCTCTGTTAAAAAAATAAATGATTGGGATAGATGTATGTGTGTTTGATTGGCTTGAAAAGATAAAAAAGATGAAAAATAAATTGTCTACTTTAAAATTAATAAATGAGTATTTTGTAACCATTGTAATTTTCAGAAATGTATTTGTTATAAATTAACATTTTTGACATGGAACATTTAGCGGCAGTGCCTGATCAAATGACCTGTATAATCTGACATATACCGTGCCAATAGTTCACAGTGCCCCCCCTTCCAGGCTTCGCAGGCTCTAAAGCTGTCAATATTGAAAATGTTTGTGACCTGCCCAACTTGTGTGAGTCGTACGGGAGTGGAGATGGGAGCAGAAATGAAAGAGAACATTATACTGATTAGACTAGTACACAAGAAAAGACTTGCCCTAACCATGCATAGCAAATGTCCCTCGCACCTTAAGCGAGGGCATCGTCTTTAATCAGAGGGTAAATTATTGACTCCGATTTACAAGGCCATAATACTAGTGATCAAGTCTGTCAACCGTAAAATGCAATAAACTAGGGAAGTGTTTTGTGAACAAAGACAAATAACAAGGCTCCACAAGTCATTATGCTGCCCTCGTATCCCATTAGATTACTTCTAAATGAGTTTTAGGTTAGGGATATATACGCAGGGTCATTGGCAAGAATATCACATGGGTAAGATTATCACAGCGTCACGATGCCCGAACATCCTGTGCAAAACTTAATCCAGGGCAAATAATACAGATAATCAGGAGGCTGATGTTCATGTTGACAGTAAACCAGGTTGGATGGGACGATCAATGAGCACTGCAGAGGAATAGCTGAGGTCATGGTAACGGGTTGAAGAAAAGTGTCTAGAAAGACATGGTTTGGACACGAGATGATTGAATAGATTGATTGTATTGGTATAAACAAAGAATTAGAAAGAGATCTGAGAGACTTTCATGGATGTAGGTGGAGAAGACATGAAGGCACGGGGCTTTCAGTTGATGATTTGTAGGGCAGAAGTACAAGGACGTTTCTGCTGAGGCGACCCCTGAAGAGAGCAGCTGGGAGAAGAAGAGAAAGAGGGAAACGATAGGGATAGGAGAAGAAGCGCAAGGGTTAATTTGTAAGGAGTCACGAGCGCACACTGCACAGTTGAGGTGAATGACATGCAAAATGTTAGATGCGGCAATGCCCATACCACAAGCATGCACACACAGTTGGGTATACAGGACATCACAGGGGACGAGGGTAAGACGGAGGGAATATAACTGAAGGTACAACTGCAGCATCACCAGAGCGAATCAGTTTCAGACGGTGGAAGAGACTACAACAGCTATAATAAACATCAGGATAATTCAACATAAGTAACACAGCCTTTCCTGAGGCATCAATAGCATTTCACTGGCTTGGATGAATGTGTGACATTTAGTCAGATATGACTAAATGTCACACATTCAGATATGACTAAATGACATACGCAAAGAACAATGTTAATGAAACATTTATCCAGCTATGAATTTCAATTTCTGAGAGCTACAATTAAGTTTAAATGGTGTTTAGCTTTTATTTTGGAATGGTGCTATTGTACTCTCTAGTTATTATTGTATTATTAGATATTAGGAATTAATTATTAATGCTGAAGTTTCTTCAAGTTTGGAGACTGCATTTTTCTCGCAGCCTTGTAAAGATGTGTACAAGGCCATATCAAAATTGCTCAATGGATCGATGGATGGATTCTGTTGTTAGGAAAACGCAGCAGATAACGGTCTCATTACAACATGCAGGGTGATTCAGAGGCACGCATATGATAAATGTCTTACCGATACTGTGACAGCGTGCAATGACTTTCAAGATTTAAGTTCACTAGAAGTCAACATGGGTTTCAATTTAATGACAAAAACAGCTCTACGCGCAGGTGTTTAGAATAACGTGCATTCCTGTTTATATGTTCCAGTTATCCTGCGGTTAAAACATGATTAACAGTCAGGTGCACCCCTTAATAACATACAAATCTCAATAGCAACAGATGTTTTGCCAAATACTTTTGCTTACTGCTCCTTGCACCTGGTCATCTGAGGATCAGTTTCCATGAATGAAATGTGGCATCCACATCATTTCTCAAGAGTTGCTAATTCTCTAACCTCCATGATGAAGATGGGGTATGAAGAAGCTGTATCATGTGGAATAACATCCAAATCTACAGTATTTTACAATGCTGAGGCACATGCAAAAGCACATATATAAGAGGAAGAGACAACTTGGTACAGAGAGCCAACTTGCGAAACAAATCTTTTGTTTTCTTGTCCCATGTCAGTATGAAGCATCGCTTTGTGGTGGTTCTACATTGAAGCAAACGCACAAGTAGAAATTCGTAACCCAAAACATTCATGTACAGATGGGTTCAACTATTGTAATTTGACCTCGGGTGAAAGAGTGAGGAATCGGGGCGCACAAATGTGGACCAATGATCTCTCTGAGAGTCATTAAGATGATCAATGCCATTCTAACGAGACAACATCTGGAACAAAGAACCCTAATAGCAGACAGCTGCTGGGCAAAGTGAGCTAATTAGCGGAACACTCCAAGATGCTAACTGATGTTGCAGCTATTGAGGCTGCTGGTGAGACACTACCCTTCTAACATCCAAAATGCAACACGTTGAATATCTTTCCCCTAATTATTAATTATGTTATGATTATATCACAACTAATATTTGGAGGGTGAAGGGAGATAAACGGTAACATTATAAACATCACAGCTTGAAACAAATGCTGATCAAGTGGAACTCAATTGTGCAATTAAGAGTAAAATGTGTTTTGCAGCAACCTTTAAGTTTATTGAATATGTTTTAAATAAATCTGTAGGCAAAATAGCACTCAGTTTAATGAGAGCAGGTATCAGGACTCCTTCACTGTTTTTTAGCCACAGTATTCCTGTTTACACATGCACATGAGTGCACATAGTAAAAACTATGGTTGACTGGATGTGATGCAGAGAACAAAATTGCCAATAAAGGTGAAGTCAAGAGGTAAAACAAAAGTGGCCTCTGTAACCACCCTCAAATGTTACGGAGAGGGAACAAAAGGCAACTGCCACAGGCCACAGTCATGCTGATCCATTTATTCATATCTGGGATAAAGTGTCAAAAACGACCTGGTAAGAGTCTGTCATGGGTGATTACTAATAATGTTATTATTATGAACAAAAAACTTTGTCCTTTGAACATGGGAATTTAGTTTCAGCAGGCAGATATTTGTGCAAAGCATTACTATTATTGTGCTTAAAGAGGGAAAAAGTAATGTGATACCTTGCTTCTGTTGACTGTATGAACCCTGCATACAGGTAGTAGCCCAGTGCCCGACACAATGCTTGACCTTCACACTCGTCTTGACATTGCTGACATTGTTTGCTTATATAGCAGAAAACACATATGTGTAAATCCTATAGCAAACATTCTGTACCACCGCATAAACAGCTACAAAGATAAAATGTATTAAGATGCACAGTAAAATACTTAAAACACGTCTTAAGTTAAATTCAACATCAGCGACCTACCAGCTGCTGATGTTTTATTCTGAACTAAACAATTCAAGACTAAAGCAGTGTCAGTGTCACGAGAAATGGAGGTATATTCAGGTAATGCGTGTGACATGTATCTGTAGAGTTTCAGATGATTTGTACCTATATTTATAGACACACAATGTGTATAGACATACACATCTACATTTCTGAGGAATGGTATGTGGTCTATACCAGGAGTCACCAACCTTTTTGAAGCTGAGGGCTTCTTCATCGGTGCTGAGTCACACGAGGGGCTACCAGTTTGACACGCTCTTCTGAAATATTAGACTTGCTCAGTATGAGTTGCACATTATCAATAATGATTAATGATACTCATCTATTTGATGATACTGATCAGGTTGATGATTTCTCACAATAATCATCAACAATGACAACAACGTTGGAAACAGGTATCAACATTCAGCACTTTATTTCTATTAAGCCCAGTAACTTCAATTTTCAGATGATCACTTGCATACTATATTTAATAGGACTTGCCATGGTAAAACCTTTTTTTCAACAAATACGAACTATTTTGCACCATGTCTCAAAAGTTATCAATTATGTAATGTTGAAGAAAATCAACTTACACATCTAAAGTAAATCTTGTTACATTTTGAACTAATGACCCAATCAGTAGCATTTCCGGATAAAATTCAGCAGCTGCACTGTACTGGTTCTGTCCACGGACTTGTCGCATTGGATGCTAAACCACCTGCACCTCGCCACACCCCGGTCCAGCTGATAGGTCAAGTTACCGGAGATCAGATTGGCTCCATTTTTCTTGTCTTGAAGTACAGTGTTAGCATATGTAATCATTGTTTCTTTGACAGCTTCTACGTCTGAAAACGCCTCCCTCTTCCTAATCAGAAAATGTGTGGCAAAGCTGCCTTTCGCTCACAGGCTTTTTCTGCCCATAGTGCCGTCACTACGATCGCCCCGCAACTGAGACACACGCAGGTTTCTTTCACAATGGAAGAAACCTGCTTCACAGTTTCTTTCACTTTCTCATTACTGCCATGTTTTGGGGTTCTAAACTGTATTTAGGGCCCATATTCGCTGCGCCCGCTGGCTTACTGTCCTATCGCACGCACAACACTGACTATCAAATTGGAGGTCAGAGTTCACCCAAACTTAACTAAATTTCATGTATAATGACCATTGTAGTTAGGATATTGTCATATCTAAAAATCTATAGTAATTGTATATCAAGTGTGATTAAAAAGAAATGCATCAGAAAAAAATTAAATTTAAGAAGGAGGAAGTTGTGCTGTTTTTAGAAAAGCCCTCATGTGCTCCTTGCTGGCGACCTGGCACCCACAGGCACCGTGTTGGTGATCCCTGGCCTATACTAATGTGTAGCATATAACCTACAGAATTTGAATCAGTACTGTAAAATACTATACTTCGGTGAACATTTATGGGTTCTCCGAGCTGAGGGAGGATGGAATCCCACTTGGTTTTAGAGCAGTCTTCTCTGAAGCAACTGTATCCAACCAGGAGCATGACAATATGGCTGAAAAACTCCAAGCTAACAGTAATTGGTTTCAAAATAATAGAATTCATTACGGTTATGGTGCTTGTTCAGAAATGCAAACGGGAAGAGAAAACATTCATTTGAGACTTAGGCTGAACTGCTTCGCTAAAAACCATGGGGAGATGAAAGGCATAATTCAAATGACAATTTTAGACCCGGTAGTTCATTCGTAGTAGAAGCTCTGAAGATGTTGCCGGCATAATAACATCAGCCCCCACTCCCGATTCTTTTTGTTCTACTTGCAGGTCTCAGAGGGAACTTTTTTCCTCTCAATTTCATTCTTTTGTGGTAGCAAATTCCTCCTCCTCACATTGAGACATGCGAGGTGACACACAAACAATCGAGCAAACAACACCCGTCAGGAGCAGACAGCCAGCTGAAAGCTAACATGGGAAAATCTTGACAGGAGGAAAGAAAAACACCTCACACATGACAGTGAATTTGCTGCTTTTCTTATTTAATGACTGTGTAATTATACACATCAGGAGTCTACACTGTGAGGTCCTGATTTTATCGCTTCCTGTGGCAGACTACACTTATTTCAACGGTTGCATCCCAGATGTGAAGATGACATTCACCCAATCAGCATTAAAAAGATCATCTCTCAAAAACACTTCAGACATAAAGGGATAGGTCAGCTATCTCTCACCTTGATTGGATGTCATCTTGCACATGGGGACTATATCCAATACTGAGCAAATCACCATTTAGGGCACTATACATTTGCCATCAAATCAGCCTCAGGTCATTATCGAGTAATTGGCACCATTGCCGTGATGGTCTTCACAAGGTTTGAACACCATTTGATGGAGCACAAATCCTTACACGCATCTGTGAGAATATTATGAGTTACTCTGCTCTATTGTTCACATATATATTCTACAAAGAAAAGCAAGACTGCCGTATGGTTGTGAATTAGAAATTGATGTGGCATGTAAGTGAGGGCACTTAAGCTGAATGACAAGATGGAGGAAGTTGAAAAAGTGAGCACGGTGCAAATGACAGAGCGAGGATGTGCAGCTACACCGCTGTCTCTCGTAGCAGTCTGTGATGGAAACAACCTGTGCAAACAAAAGCCACAGGCCACCGAGGAGACCATGTGTCAGTGCAACATGCATGGCACGGGGTCTGTGTCGTGTTGAGGGCACATGGTGTCAATAACCAAATGTGGCTAAGATGGAGACGTGAGGTCAAAAACAGAGGCAGCGGTTAAGGAGTGACATTTCTGGAGGAGATAGTGAGAGCAGTGCAATACTAAGGAAGAGTAAAATAGCGACAGTATTTGCAATCAGTTCTCTGCAAGAATGACATGTTGTTAGAAGGGAAACTGGATCTGTCCTGTGTGGAAACAAAGCGTAGTGAAGGATTATCATTATGTTTATACAGAATATTAAGGCCCACATCAGACTGTAGTTGTAGTTATGATGACGCAGGGCCATTCAACATGTGCTCCTTCATCAAGCCTCATGGAGCAAATGGAAGGTGGAGAAGTGACATCATGTCCTTTACCACATTGAGGGTCTCACTTGTAAATCAGTGTGCTGGAAGATCTGCAGTTAAGGGATGATAGCGAGGATCAAAGAGGACCTACCAATCTGGATGCTTTCCAGGCATTTTGCACTTATTCTCCTCTTTTGGGATCAAACGTCAAACAAATGGCACAAGTCGTACAGAGCCGCATGTTGTCTGGGCCGAGAGGAATTCATTAGGTCAATTCTAAGGCAACCATGTGACTCTTCAGCCCCTCAGCACAGTGAAAAGTGGCCAATAATATGGACATCCACCGCCATCAAGTGCTCGCTTTCAGTACTACAACAGACTGAGGAGGCAGTGCCACTGACACATCATAGACTAGCAGGAGTATTTACGCAAATAAGACTGCTACGGTGTCAGCCCGCCAAATGAAAGATCCATCCATAAAGTAGAAACATATCCCCGAGGAAGTATTTCATTGTTTATGCTAAAAACCTTCCTTCATTGCACTAGGGTGGTTGACAGGGCCACAGAGAACAGTTAAATGAAATGTTATTTAAGATGGGCTACTACCACTGCGACGGATTTGGATAGACTTGCAAAGCCAGTTTGCTGGGGGTAAAAAACAGTTAAGTTCCAGCTTTATTATCCTACACGGAGAACCAAGTTAAATCAGAGCAAGGTATAGAGCTGAACTTGGTTTTCTCACAATCAAGTAGGGAAGTACAGCTTAGTTAATGGAGTAGCTGAGATTTTGCTGGCAGTGTGGTGATTTATGGTAGAATGTATATTGTCACTGTCAAATACTAGCAACAAACAAACAAAGGAAAGTCTAAAGCCAAGGTTATCCATTGGCTCCTCTCTTACGTGCCTCCTCAGAGAGGAAACAGACAATAATATCGAGAACTAATCTGGCCTTGATCATGTCACCAATCGTTACCGCAGAGAGATGTCTAGTGAACATGGGGGCTGGGAGGACCTGGCTGTTGATGAACCGATTATGTGGCTTTACTCTTGTGCGTCCAAGTATGACAGCACTACGAAAGCACTGCAGCTGACACGCAGAGACTGTACCTTGTTAGCACTCTGTTGTGCTGAGTGGACCAGTTGGCTGAGCACTTGGGCTCTCCCATAGGGCCTGCTGGGCTTACAACGAGAGAGGAGGGATTAGAAAGCAGCCATCAATGAGTCTCTTTCCAAACCTCCCCCTCAGAGCAACTTTGGTTGCCACTTGCGTTGACGGCAGAACTCTGCTCATCATCTACGCGTATGCTAACATCCACAGATATTTTGAATCGACAAGATGTGTTTGTGGAAGATTTGGGATGGGGTGGCAAGGGGCCAAAGTTATGGGAAAAGTGAATTTTTACATTACCTACTGCACTCTCTCCATGCAAATCCTTGACAGACTCAAACAGAGACCACATTTCAAAGAGATCGAATCTACAAACAGCAGACAATTCCATCAACCAAAGCGAATAACTTGCTAAATATACACAGATGTGGAGAAGGAAATCAAAAAGCTAAAGAAGCACAAAACAAATTGCGAGTGACTGGAGGAGCAGGCAACCATAAAACATGGCGATACACAGAATTTCACAGCTGTGTGAACAGTTAAAGCAGATGCGATGGGATGTGATGGTGGATGCATACAGAGAGAAGGGTTGTAAAAATATGCTATAAAGTTTATGGAGCCTAATGCAGCCCTGCAGGAGCCTCCTGCCAAGCCAAGCAATGCCGACAGTGTTGTTGAGTGCGTGACATAGAAGTGGGGAAGAGGTGTGCAACTGAGAACATAGGCAGTATTCACATGCTCCACTGTTACTGGTATATCCACCAGAGTCAGAAAGTGTATCCAGTTCATGGAGTTCAGGGAAAAGCATACAATGAGACTACGAGTACTTCATTGTTGGCCTCCCCCTTGTAAAGATATTCTATCATTCTCCATCTTCTCTCCACAATATCAAGAATATTGCAAGTGTGAAGAGGCACATTGTAAACAGCCACACACATATGCCTGCAAGAGCCCATGTAAACACAAATACAGACACTGTATTTGTACTGACTACAAAGCATTGCCACAGCCACTGTTCAATCCAATATCAGCATTGGGTGACCACTTCAGCCTTTCATGTTTCGTTCAAAATAATGAGATCCGGTTCTCTGTTCTACGACAAAAAATGATTGTTTTTGCCTTTGAAAAGACACATGTATCATAATGCTGAGGCACAAAGATTTGTTTTGGGTGGAAGGGAGGCAGAGAAAAATTAATGAGAGACCAAAAATAAAAGATGAGAGGACAAATGCTTGAGGAAAGAAAAGGTGTTTTGTCTGCCGAGGGAGACTTAATCCGTCACAGAAGGGCACATGGGCTGGCAGAGCATGACCACAGCGTATTCCAGTAGCTATTATTGCAAAATTGTCTGTGATCTATTAAGTGAGGAAAATCACTAATCACTAAATTGCCCTAACAATAATATTTCCTTTTCCTCAGGCTCTGTCAAATTATTGTCAAATTATTGTCATACCCTGTTGGAATGAGACAACTAAAAACAATGTAGGGCCTGGACAACATAAGTACATTCTCAATCAATTGATTTCACAAATTTCATATTAAATTACTGTTGACTTTTCACTCTGTTTGAGAGCCACATTTGATATTTGGATGGCAGGTGCTAATAGTGACACTCTACACAAGGCAAAAACAGGCACTTCAGCACAACGAAGTTGTAGAGCTATTCTCAAGTGTTCATGACTTTTTTTCTCCTCTTCACAAAATAAAACAAAGAAAAACGCATTTTCCTCTGCCAAACAAAATGTAAGCCAGAGGCAACCAATATATATGGGTTCTGATGTTTTTGATGACAGAGGAAAAAACATTTGATCCTCCTCACAATACAAAGTGATTTCAATATATAGAGAGGCAAACAATATAATACCAACACTTCTTTAAAATAGATCTTTATGGTTCAG
Organism: Carapus acus; assembly: GCA_900312935.1. Classification (NCBI taxonomy): domain Eukaryota; kingdom Metazoa; phylum Chordata; class Actinopteri; order Ophidiiformes; family Carapidae; genus Carapus; species Carapus acus. The sequence continues at coordinate 28,835 of OMPJ01008706.1, read as the reverse complement.
GAACCTGCATCTGCACGGGGGAGCGGTGGGTTGCTTACCTTTGGTGGCAGTTGTACATCAGATTTTCCACCGGTGACCTGTTACATCCTCTGGTCCCTACAAAAGTCCCTACATACTAAGCCACTGCCACCTGCAATGCACCTATAGCTACATGAAAGCTGAAAAAAACAACAACATTAGGTTTCCCTTATATCCAAGTGCCAGACACTATCTAAAGTCCACCATCAACTACACCATTGATTTTTGAGATAAATTGAAAGACATATCTTTTCAAACAGGAGCCTCCAGAGTATGTTTTCTTGATCTTTATTTAAGAAGAACTCATGGTTGGGACAGACAAAGGGAATGTGAGGCACGCGCTACAGAGAAATTGTTTGCCATTCTTTTAAAAAGAACCGGGACATGTGCCACAGTGAGTCTGTTAGCCCATCAGCATTCACTTAAATGCGCTGCTTTAAACGAAAACCCTGTTGTGATGCGATTATAAAAGGTAACAGTACGGTACTACAAAGAGGAGCCAACTAAAACCCTTTCAGGCACGGCATATGTTCACTTCATATTCTTGGTTAGTTCCCACAGCATAACATTGAGACACTAGGTGGAAATCAGAGATTAGGCCAATACAGTCCACATACTCATGCACGTCTTTATCCCACTTTTCAATTCTTCTCGTCAATTGCCTGATTCCAGAATAAATCATCATTTGCCACATCATACATTCTGTACACCTTAAACAAAAACCTAACCATCACAGACTAAATGCATCGAACTCATTTTTAGTAGTTTCAGTGGCAACCTGTGGCTAGAACCATTATTTTTGCTATTTCACTGACCTCACAATCCATGCAAAATTAATTTCTACCAAATCATTAAATAAAAGACAGGCCACGGAAAACATCAAAATATGAACAGGGAGAAAGAACAAATATTTTATATCTTGGGTTTATGGGGTCATTTTAAGATTTCAGTGCTTCTCTGATGCTGTGCTTTTGAGACAAACAAGAAAAACATCCACAGCATTGATATGACCCTTGACGTTGTCATACAGAGCACTTTCATTTACATCGTCCAAATGGAAAATTGTATTTTAGACATTATCTTTAAATCACCCTGGGGGATGAACCAAATGCAACATCTTTAAGAGGGACTCATTATTATAAACTGAGATTTAGAAGCCTCATATGGAATTAGAGTAAACACAACCTCTGTCCATTCCACACTTAGCGACCAAGCACCAGCCAATGTATGAAATCTATTATCAAAACAACACTGCAAGAGTCACTGATGGATTGTAATGACATGGCTCATGAGATGTAATGTAAATCAGCACCAATCTTTGCACAGGCTCATTCCATTAGTCCATCATGATGGTTAGTAAGTCAGCAGTTGCTCTCGAGGAATTGTCAAGCCATCAGACCCTGCTACATGCAGCCATGCTGGCATCACAGGTATGTGGGCTTGTTTCTCCCTCAGTCTCCATTGAGAGGGTGAAAAGGGGAGATGAGACTGAACAGTGTCACACACTTGTGCAGTGGTCGCACTGAATTAGAGCCAATTCATACAGTTCTGTGTCATTTTCTACTGTGGAGAGAAGTAAGTGCCAGACAGGACTTACAGTTGCAATGTTCTTTATCCAGGATTCAAATTTACAGTCGCCCTGAGGCATATCTAAGGGTGCTCCATCCGAACAAAGTGTCCTGACAGCACGAAAATGAGAAAATTGCAACCAAAACTGGTACACCTCACTGGAACCCATGATAGGCTAACCAAGCTAAATGCTTCTACCTCTTGGGTTGTTGTCTTCATGACATAGACTTTTACCACTCACTGCCTTCACTGTACTGTATGTATGTGCGCTTTAGCTGTGAGACTCACGTTGAAGTCACAGAGATCATGTCAAACTTTGCGGCTTGCTCTTGAGAAGCTCCTCGACAACAGGTGCACACAGCACCTTTTGATGTGGTTTGCCCAACTTCTGAAAGTAAGCCCCATCACAAGGATGAGTGCTCATGATACAAGCCCGGGAAATTCTGTCATATTCCATTTAGAGAACACAATGAGGCCATTGCTACCGATTGAGAGCAACTCTGTCCCTCTCAATACGAGCCCAGCTGTAAACCCATTCTTCCCGCTGAAATAACAGGCACAATAAAGTAGTTTGACGAAAGGGAAAACTGATCGATACAAATGTCTCCCTGTAAAAGGTCTCAAAGGATGAGGTTTGTACCCCTGTCTGAGCTTGGCACAGACCAGGTCAAAGTGTGTCACTTCCCCTCGTCTGTGCCTCTCAGCTTTACAGGCTATTGAGATAGTACAAATCCTTCTGAAAGTAATGGAATAATATTTGGTGACAATTTTGTTATTTTCACACACAGTCATCAAGTAATAGTTCTGTTGGCCGCAATAGCACTCCAAAATTGAGAATACAAACATAGAGAGATTACATGGGCTTATGTTGGGTCCGGGGAGAGTAAATACAACATCAAAAACAAGTGATTGTGTCTGGAAGAATGTGGGCAAATCTTGTAATTTATTTAAAACAGTGGCACAAGTGTTGACAGCATATTAAAATATATATATATATAATATATTAACACTTCCACTAAATTGAAATAGCTCAGTGCTACTGTTTGCTGGTTTTTGGTTCCAAAAAAAACTGAATCTGCGACCCCATAGATGCAGTGCTTGTGTGGGAGTGATAAATACATAAATGCTTATAGCGCATTACAGAGAGTTGTCAAAAGTCTTGCAAAGAGATAAGTTCACAGCATGTGTTCTGCCTCATACAGAGAAATAACAACTATTAACCCATTTAAATGGTGTCCCCTCACCTACATGCATTAGACTGCTAATTGTATGAGTTACAAGTATTTGTGTCAAATCCATTCATCAACACACAGCTGGTATTACAATGCTCGATTACAAATCAGCATTAATTATAAATGAGGACCAGCAAAAACCAAAGGCTTTTCGATCTATTCCGATGATGCATAATTCCAAATGCCTCCGTTGAACCTGCTGCCATTACTGGACTTTACATGTGGAGATTGTGTATGGACTTTACAGCGCTCCTTAATTATAGCCCATTAGCAGTATACTTGAACATAAGCCATAAAAATGACCCTACTCCTACAGTCTGGACCATGCTCCTCACCATCCTTTCATTGTGTGTGTGTGTGTGTGTGTGTGCGTGTGTGTGTGCAATACAATAGACACAATGGAAGAATACGTTTCAAATAAATAATGGGCTACTTACCGTTACTTTGCTCCCAGTTATCTGCATGCAGCGGTCAGCGAGGAAGGGAGTTAATGTGTAAAAAGACACAAACAGCACAATCATTAGTAGGCCTGAGACAGCTCTCCACTACACATTGAAGCATTAGTGAAACTTTTGCCAACATCACAAATATTCTTCACAGAGTTAAAGCACAGGGTAATCACTGACATTTTAATAGACAACATGAGAACCATTGTCATTGAAGGAAGATAGTGGAGAAGAAAGTGTCTGACTTTGCCAGCTGCAGGTGCCAAATTGCTTCATTGTAGTAAAACGCTTTACAAATCTCCTATGGGATCTCCTATGGGACAACACCATGCTCTAACTACTGGTACTTCATTTGTAGTTTTCTCTCTATAATGCGGTGCGCATGGCAAAGATAACACAGAACCCTAAATAAATGGGGATATTACATATTTTCAAATCTCAACAGTCCAATACCAACAGACAAATGCACTTGACATCTGCTTGTTTTTTCGTTTCTTGATTGAACAAACTTCTCAAAAGGATCAGAGGCTGGAATGGATAGAATATGCCCATGGGTCTCCCTCAGCTCAAGTCAACCAGAATCCATTAACATTGGATGTCACAAGTCAAATGCGTTTAACCCTATTTTGAACATATGCAGCCAACATGATCCCTCAAATTTGACCTACAGTATATACCTACCAAAAGCGACCAGTAGCTGTGGTGTTTTTAGCATGGCTACTGCAAATGGATGTTTCTCATTGGGGGGGTGTGACTGTCAGCCTAGTAAAGGTATTCTAATTGGTGGCTGAGCATCTCTGCCTCTCGTTCATGTTTCAGTAGCAGTGCATATTTATTACAGAAAGTTACAGGTCTCATTCCACACTGTATCTGCTTTCACTTCTGTATTTGGCGCTTATTTTCCTCCACACCTTCTCTGCATCATCCCTTCATCATTTCTTATCTCACTCTCCATTTATTGTCACGGTCAAACTCTTCCTCTTTAATAGCCATTTTGTCATTGTGACCGCTGTCAGTTGAGGACATGCTTTCACAGGACAAACTTTTTAAGTGGCATTGCTTGATAATGCATGTATTGCACAAATATGTACATTTTGGACACAAAACTGCATCTGTAATTTTGGAAAGAATATGGCATTACACGCACACTCTCTTTTGTACCTTGAAGCAAGTATTCCGTAAGACCTGAATTAATTCATCGATATCTTCAAAAGCTTTTTTTTTTTCATCTAGACATTAGTTTGATAGCAGCTTGACCTAAAGAACAGACACTGTCTTGGATTTGCACAGACAAGATGGGAGAGCTCAAGGGGAAACATGACTTTCAATACACTTTGTTCTTTCAACAACACTGAAGAAGAGCAGAGGCATTTCAAAAAAACAGACCCCAGCAAACAATCACTTGACTCAAAATGGATGTTTTGTCACCCTATTTGGCATAGCATTGATATTATCTCTTAAAGGACATGTCACTGCGTAAATTTATGTAAATTTGCAACTTTTCTCCATAAGGAATATTGTTCTTTTGAGCAACAGGCCTTGTTTGTCTTGTAACATGGTCATAGTCAACAATACTTACATACAACTGCAATTCTATTGCAGGCTAAGATGCTTAAAAACCCTCCCAAATGAGGAGCTAACGTCACTCTTCAATATTAGATTTTTGAACAAGCACATTTATGAATCCCTTGTTCAAGATTGTAGTGTCTGTATCAAGTCAAATATAATATCTTTAAAACTGAGTTGGTTTTAAGAAAAACATGACAAAATTTCAAATTGAATGTTTTCAGTTCAAAACACTTTGAATGAACTATATCTAGACAAAGTGATTATACAGTCGTTGTACATCAGGATGTCTCTGTAATACTGTAGTAATGCTTTATGTAACTGGGACCATGCATGGAAGACTGTATCCCACAGACCAAGCCCAAAGTCACCAAAAGAAGAAGTCATAAGTTGCTGGCAACTATTCTATTTGGTAGAGAAAGACACACTTGAAGTCACCACAAGAAATTACAGAAGTCACCACAAGAAATTACAGACTTCACCCAAACAAAAAACGGGTATCACTTGTTTTAAATCATTTTAACTGAATGTTCTTTGTCATTCATTACTTTCCTCATCCAAATTAAGCCACTGCTTCCACATTCTAGCAGTCACGTAAGTATTATCAAGACTGTTGAGAATCTGCTGGCACTTGTGCAAGGTACTGAAAAGAAATCACCAATTTTAAATTCAAACACTCTTTACTACTCAACATAAATATTAAACAGCTTGCCACGGCTGATTTTTTTATGTCTGTCCTCTGTTGGACTTTCACAATGAAAATGACTGGCCTGCTGTGTAAATCTTTACTCCTCTGTAGAGTAAAGTGTGTTTTTGGCAGCAGTCTTGCACTGCAATCAGAGCGTTTGACAGATGCCCCCTGTACTGTTGCTGTCAAGCAACCCTGGCTTCTAACAGTTGCTTTCCAGTTATAAGACTACATAAGCTGATGACTGCCGCCATGATCTGCTGTCAGTCTGTATGTGTGCATGCACAGCCTTCCTCATCACTGAAACAGAGCCATTTCCCTCCCTCACACCTATCAAATTGGATAGCAGAGTTCGGACAGACATTACTTTTTCCGCTGCGCTTTCACTATGCAGACTACATTGCACATAACAGTCAATGTTCACAAAACATGATGTACCCAGTAAGGAATTCTATCATTGATGATAATCATCATTATCAATAATGCCAATTAATCATCATAACAATGAGGAAGGTAATGAATGATGTTAAAAGGAGAGCTACTGTGTTTGGGAGACTAAGTACAGAAGAAATCACATTTCTACTGGCACATTTTCAGGAGAGGAGAATCTTTTAGACTCCTGAACTATCAACACAGAGTGCACACAATACTCTATGGAGAAGGCTGTCATTTCCATAGCCATGTATTGGACTACATCTACTGACCCGAAACTTGAAAGAAACGTAACATAGACAAGATTCAAGGAGCCATCACCACACAAAATAATCTGCAAGCAAGTCCATCCCTTCAGCTCCATCAGCTCCCCTTTTTAAGCAAGTGCAGTGTTGTCGACAGGTTTTGAAGTGGCTGGCAAAATGAAAATATTATAGCATTCACTGGAAATGAATGGTGTGCAAGTCCTGACAAAAGCACACAGTTTGATGCTTCATAATATAATGCTGTGTTTCTATAAGAGCCGCAGGCAAGGCACAATGTGTGACCCAAACATCTAAATGAAGATCACTTATTTTCCACAGCAGAAAAATTGAATTGAACTGGTTTAAATAATTTCATTCCTGATAATCAATTCGTATTTGTGTGTTCTGGAACATATTACAACCATAAATTGCAAGTGCAAAGCAATCGTGTCATTGCAATCAAATGTGGCCAATAATCAATGGAGTGATCACAATTCAGACCTGGCAATCTGACATGACTCACATTCACTCTTCTTTCATAGCTTGAAGGAGTTATAACAGCAACTGAATATTGTCAAAAATTTTTCATTGATGTTGGAGACACATAAGTGGAAGTTGGAGGGTAAAAACATGCATCAGTATATCATGACAGTGACAGTTTGCTGGATAGCACTATTAAGAACACAGCTTCTGAATGTTTGAATAATCACCAATCATCCCCCTTTAGCTAAACTGTGTTTGGAGTCTGTGCAACCGATTTACAACAAATTCAGCAGATAGCTAACGCTGGCGGTCTGAAGAAAAGAGGAGTACAGGGGGGAGCAAAGAGGATAGAAAAAGAATGTCTACAAGGCAGTTAGGCGGGATCCGGTCAAATTCATTATTCTCTACAACAGTGTCTCTATACTGTATCAACTCGCTATTCAGGCAAGCAGCAGTTCTGTTGTTTATACTTGCACTTACAGATTTGGCAGTCGCCGAAATGTACTGGACTACCATCTCCCGTTTTGTGCTCAGGTCCTTCCCACGCAATGGCGCTTTGCGCTCCTCGTTCAGATTCATGTCCTCCTGAGAACGAGCACAGACACAAGATGACGGCACTGACAGATTCAGAACAATTGATTGATAGTCAATAAACAGTGTCAAGTTTGTATAGCACAGGACAAAGGTTGTATGAGAATGTTAGGCACAAACTTCACTCTGCTGATGAACATATTTTGCGGACCATAAGGTGCAATATCAATGAATGCATCTATTTTCAAACATCGGGTTAAAAGGTGCATGATAAAACGTACAATAAGTCAGACAAAACAGTCAGACAAGTCAACTTTTGTTCAAGTCATTCATATCAACTCAAAATATTGTTCAGGTAACAAATGCAGAAAAATACACTCACATTTTACGTAATTAGTCTTTGACATATGCATCGATTCCTCATCTTCAGTGTCTGAGTTTAACATTAGGGCAATTATCTAAGTAACTCTTATTGCTGTTAGAATAAATCTCCCATTTCCGCAAGAGATCCGTTCTGCGACCTCCCGCTGATGTAGAAAACCGTGGACAAGTAACACACCCTAAAAATCACTCCCTAACCCAGGGGTCGGGAACCTTTTCATCAGGACGAGGGGTGCAAATTTACCACTCGCACCCCTCACCTCGCCCAACCCTCAGGCCCCCACTCACACAACTCACCTCCCCTAGCCCCCGACTCCGACTCAAAATCCACAACCCCCATCCCACACACACACAAAATCACTTTACTTGCACGGTACGCAACTTGGAAACAGTGTCTTGTGAGAATAAAGGACTCTTATTCTTGTGAAGGTTTTCACCTCTGCCACACTTTCTCTAATGGCTCTCTCATAATCAATGAATGAATCGAGTTGTACTTTCATTGACCCAAACCTGACAAGCAACAGCGTTTCTTTTGTGCACATTTTAAAAATAATCATGCACTCACACCTTTTCTTCAAGTCATAAGTCATAACTTCTCTGGCACGCTTAGTATCATTGCCAACGTTCGCAGACGTAAGACCTCTTTGTGGCATCATGAATAACATGCATGGGGTACCACATGAATTGATAAACACTGCATTAAAACTGAACGCGGTACCTTTTGTAGTTAACAAACTGATCACGAGATTCAGATCTTGTGAGGTTGTTCAAGAAGGAACGATGAATCATGAATGTTAGTTGGCTTCTGGCTTGCCGTCTACCATACAGTAATCCAGTGAGAGGCCACGATACGTACAGTGCTCGGCCTCGACTGTCTGCTATTGTGGATGGCTAATATGGGCGCATTTTAGGATTTCGGAATTCGTGAAAATTTTTCGCTGATACTTGAGTTTGCAAGTATTGAACCGCAGATAGGTGGGGGTTTGGGTGTTCAGCATTTACAGCTTTCGTGAAACCTCAGTGAAACTGTTCTCTGATTGGTTTATTGTTGCCAGGGATGGCTGACAACTGAAGTTAGTGTGACCCACTGTAATACAATGTCCAGATGGAAGCTAGGAGTGGTCCGACAATGAATCAAGAAGAGCGGCTTCGTCACTTACCAACGTTGCATCTTGTCAGATTTTTGACGGCAGTGTACCACATAAAATTGGTTTGAGGTCAATAAGCACAACAAAAATTCATAAGTAAGGAGCACTGGATTGTAAGGCGCACTGCCGTTATTTGAGATTTAAGGTGTGCCTTTTACGGCTAGAAATACAGTAAATCAAATGGGATGACACTGTAATGTTATCTGGTCTTTAACTGTTTCTGTATCTGACAACAAAAGAACTAGGTGAGTTACAACAAAATACATTTTCTTTGGTATTACCTATCAAAACCTTTCATGCCAGTCCCCATCTTTCCACAGTTAACTTACTCTCTTTTCTACTGGTCTTTGGCAAACTCAGAGGTGCCCCATTCTGACTCCTATCTAAGTAAAAAAATGCAGTAATAAAAACTGAAACAAAAAAGTATCTGTACATCCCATCCCACATCCCCATGAACAAGATGAGCACAATAAAACAGAGCTTCTCTTGAGACCATGCAATCATATCAGATTGACTGAATCTGCGACTTATTGGGAGTATTATCTCCAAGGTACTTTTATTCTGCATTACAAAAGAGGTCTTTCATGTGGGAGAGATGAGGGGATGGAGCGACTGCCGGACAGAGCATTAAAAGCTAGGGAATGACATGATGATTAGAATGAAGGGGGATGTTTATCAGGCCCACACTCTCACAAAGAGATGACAAGAATGAAAATAGAGGGGGGGGGG
>OMPJ01008706.1:0-19343 GCA_900312935.1 Carapus acus | reverse complement strand
ACTACAAACTGCCTTTGGACACTGAGGCTTTTCTTGTGGAGCCATGCTGCCCTCTGCTGGCTGATAAAAATTCATCTGCAATTGATTTCCCTCCCTCTTACTGACATGTTGGTTGTTGAGAGAAATAAAAATTGATCGGCTAAATAGAACAAGTCAGTTGAAGAAAAGAATTTATATACAGTGCCATGTAATGGTTGGAACATATATTGGTGTTAATTGGATAGCGTAATCATTTTGTCCTTCAGTTGTTTGTGAGAGTAGGCAGGACCATCCTGGGGCACCATGACCTAAATTCCTGCGATTACTTCCCCTAGTAAATAACCTTAGAGCAAGGAATCCATTAACAGACTTTTTCCAGAGCAAGGAGAAAGAAAATTGCGGTTAAAACTTTTACAATTGGCATTTTTTCACCCAAGGATAGCAGCACAAATTTAATTAATCTTTGAACCCTGCTAATTAATCAGCTTAACTGGCATTCAACAAACAAGGTGAAATGTGGCACAGTGAGGGTATTGTGAGAGAGGTAACAGGAGTGGGACCAGCGGGACACTTGTCAGGGGAAAACTGAAAAAAAATTGGCTCTCTGCAGTTTCCTTCCAAAATGATTAATGCTTGCATATTAATGATCTCCTCATTGTTTGTACAGTGGTGCGACATCCCATTATAACCAGACTGTCACTGGAACTGCAATTGCCAAATAAAATGTACAGAACAGCATCTCAAAAGAGATCTGGATTTATGTTTTGCTTGTGGTATCCGTTCAGATTTGCAAATACTGATTACCGAATTTTCCAGACAATAAGTCACTGTGGAGTACAAGTCGCATCTGCCAAGAAATGCATAACACTGATGAAAAAAATATATATACCTGTATATAAATTGCACTAGACTATAAGTATTATGTTTGGGAAAATTTAAAATTTAAAAAAATCTAAACCAAGAACAAACATTTCATCTTGAAAGGCGAGTAATATAATAAAAAAAACAAATAGAGGAAAAACGGGCTGAAAAGGTGTACAGCACGCTAACGATTAACATTGATGGTTACTCCACTACATGAAGCATAGTCAACAAACTGAATATGTGTTTGATATATTAACAATAATTCAGATGACTACAGCCCAAAAAAAGCTTTTTACCAAACCCTCAATCTCACAATAAATCAATAAATTCATGACATTTTTCATCCTCAGTGTCGCTTCTGAACAACTCTGCCAGCTACAGATGTAGAAGAGGCGCCGCTTCATCTTCTGTGCAGAGGAGGAGGTGATGCTTGAAATACCATAATAACCATTAAGTACTGTCATGTTGAACATTTTAGTGGTACAGGAGAAGTAGACACTGGTACACAAGCCTAGAGTGACTTCATGTGGTTGTCAGCCTGACAATGACGGACAGGTGAAATTTTATATATTAATAATTTCACGGATAAGTCGCATTTGAGCTTAAATCGCCTCGCGGCCAGCGTCGCCTTCCGGCCCAAACTATGAAAAGGTTGTGATTTATACTCCGGAAATTGCAGTAGTCTGAATTTGGCACCAATTTTTCAACACTTAAAAGGCAACACTGGATAACTTCATTTTACCACAAATATACAGTACATACAGTGAAAATTATACTTGTGAACAGTCATCAGTGGAGGATGGACAGCTCAAAAGTTTACTCTAGGAGCAAAAAAAGTTTAAGTTTCACAAATTACATGTGCCCTTGAAAAGGACCAAATTTGAAAGGTGGGAAAAGAGACTGAGACAAGAATACGAAATGAAAATGTATTTTGATTCAGCCATGGCAAATTGGTTATTTTGCTACCATGTAGTAATCACACAGGGAGATGATCACTCAGTGGAATGGTGCGGTGGTGGTCAGATTTGTAAAACCTTAAAGCAAAAATGACAGAACTGCAATATTAAAGTTAACCTCCACTGGTTTGTAGCCCTATGCTCTGCCCCAGGTAGTGAGGAGATGCCTTATAAAGAGAGTGATAAAGACAAAAAAGAACTATTACAGACTATAGCCAAGCAGAGCCAATCAATGCATGCAACAAAATGATCATCATACGAAACACAAAACATGAATATAACTGAGCAGTTCCACTATAAGTACTTACACTTGCACTTGTTACCACCATTGTTGTTCTTAACCTATGCATTTTCAAGGCAGTTATGAATTCAAAACCATAAACTTTGGTGATCAATGTCAGGAGACATGACATGTAAGTGGTTCCTCACTGGGTGAATGCTGATGAGCTGCTGATCCCCAACAGGTTACATTTTGTGTCACATTTTTACTTTGAGGTGCTCCGGGCTTGAGTTGTGCGTATGTAGAGGAATCCAACAAGGAGACAGTAACAGTAGGGATAAGTGACAGTATTTCCCTACAAAACATGAGCCACTGTATCTATGGAAACTTTTCATCAGGCAATATTCTGTGTCTTTTACCTGTCAAGTTACAGCGCATGGTGTGAAATGTATTTTCAAATAAATGTAGCTGTTAAGTCATTAGCACACAGTTGATGGTCTAATTACAGGTCTAATTACAGTTGATTACAGATGTTTGATGTCAGCTGGACAGTGCCAGATGTGGCACCGCCATAATCAATTGGATGCCACAGGTGGCAGACAAATAAAACACTGTATTAGTTGATGAAGACACCAACCACAAAGTAAAGTGCTTCATATGGGAGAATTCAAGGGCTCAGTAATGACTGACTAAAAGTATAACAGTAAATAACTTTTTCATTTCATTACTACAATTATACTTTTGAAACACAGGTCAAAGTCTGTGAAATGTCAGACAAGCCAACATGTTGTCAACGCTGTCCATCACCGAGCAAATTGAACCCTCTGTTAATGTCACACTGGAGTGAGCAACAAAGTAATTGTGGGGTGAAGTGAGTGACAGGGATGAGCATCCAGGCCAGAAAAAACAGAACAGTACCCTGATAAAAACCAGGGTCAGTGGTTGCAATTCTATGGCCCCGGCAATAAAGACCACTCTATAGGAGAAAAGGAGTGGCTATACTGTGCAGACGAGCACAGGCAAACACAAGCGTGCATAGAAACAGCACGGTCCATACAAGACATGAACCCATGACCAACGAAGCCAAAGTAATAGAGCACCCCACTTCAAAGAAAGGAACTGAAAGCTATTTTGGCCCAGATTTCAATCATGCAGTGCATTAGACCAAACATTTCAAGAGAAAAAATACCAGGTGAGTGGGGGTCCTGAGTGTTACATGAATTGCGAAGTTCAGGGTTCAATCTGTGATAGCGTATTCAGAGGAGGAGGCAGAGTTGTTTTGAGCTTAAAATTCTTTTGAGCGTAAAATCAAAATGTTCTGTGGCTCTTCATTATTTTTTGCATAAGATCTGCAACATATGCCTGATGTACTTGTTAATCTTTCTAGGGATTAAATATTAAAATAAAGATCCAGTACAATCCCCAGTCCATCCATCCATCCATCAGTGGGAGGGCACTGTTTGATTTCAGCAAAGGGAGTTCCAACACTTGCCAACAATGCTTGCTGGCATTACTGGTCCCTTGACCAAAAGACTACTGGTTTCCCATCTAAAACTGTTGTCATCTGTATCTGTCTACTGGTGTTAAAATCTGTACTTCTGGGGATATTGCAGCCGAAGAAAAGTGTGGCTTTGACAATTCAAGACCATGGTAAGCTTGACAGGATGGCTCGGACCCTCCTCATGTCCTTCCAAACTGCATGTGGTAAGATGGAACAAACAATCACTGCAATAAACTGACGGTTAATTAGGTCTCCTCTGACACATTTCAATAGAAATAATTTTCTTGCTACAAAAAGTGCGATGACTCCAACAGCAAGCAATGTTCTTCAAACAATAACTCTGGTCAACAGCAAATCTATCTTTTTGTTTGTTTTTTAGCCAATTTAGAATAATTTGAGGATACAGCATTTGAAAAATGCTGAATCCAAAAATGACATTGGTTTGCTCAGTCAAGTCTGAGCCAAGCTACATATTTGTTTTTTTGACGTTTTTGTTTACAAGTGCAGGTAATTTCACGTCACATGATGCAAAATTCTTTTATGTTTCTAGCGATTAACGAATTCTGAAGATTTTGTATGTGCCAACTTATGACTAATTGTTTCTTTCTCTCCATATTACATGTGAATAAAATGGCTTTGACTAGAGGGTCTTGTAAAAATAAGCCAGACGTATTCTGCTACATCTGCAGTGAATACATCATTGTTCCTAACAGGAATATAGTCGCCAGTTTAGACGCAAGTCGGCATAAAGCGTGCTTGCCAGGCTTATTTTGATATTAAACTTGGTGACCATGATAAAGCTTGGGCGCCACACATGGTTTGCAAGTCATGTACCGAGTATCTGCGTCAGTGGACCAAAGGCAAGAGAGGAGAGGGAAAGAAGATATACTTTATTAATCCCCTAAAGGGGAAATGACATAGTTTTCACTCTTACAAATACACAGAGAAGTATGCACACCATGTCATGCAGAAAGACAGGGTCCCAAAGGTGAGGGGATGCCCATTCTGAAAGCACCCCTGAGCTGGTTGGGGTTAGGTGCCTTGCACATGGGCACCTCTGCAGTGCTTTGGAGGCGAACTGCAGTCCCTGCAGTCCATACAGTCACTAGTCCAGCCTCAAGTCCCTTGTATTGTCTCTGGGATTTCAACTGCTCATTCTTCAGTCCCCTGACAAGGTCCCTTACCGACTGAGCCACTGCCGCTCCCTTGGGGTGGTCTGAAGTTTGGAATTTCCATGGTTTGGACAACAAACCATGTCACTGCCTGCTACTTCTGCACTATTGATGTGACTGGGATAAGCAGATAGAACCGAAGCAACCTCACGTTTCCTGATCTTGAATCAGCACGCCGTCCTGTAGCTTAATGCGATGAAATTCCAGTACATGACTTGGAGACCTCCCTGACATCAGTGACGAGGATTCATCCATTTGATTAATAATCTCTGTTGGAAAATTATTTTTTTCTCCTTAAACCTTTTTTGGTTGAGAAATACTAACAAAAATAGAATGCTTTTATTGTTATTGTGCAGCACAACAGAAAATCATGGCACGATGAAATTAAGTCAACTGATAATATCACAAGAATGGAATCAGTTTTGTCAGATGATATGATTTTTCATATTAATTTTTCAAATCAAATTAGCATAAAAACCTGACCTGATTGGAAAAAAATTATGTGATTTTTGGATTCAGCAGTGCAAAATGGTCCTAATTCAGTTGCAAAAACACAGACCATTTTAAATTTTTGTTTTTTTGTTACCCAGTGTTATCTTTACATTACTGAAATCAGATGTATTGCAGTTTTCAAAATTTAAATAAGTACGTATGTTGAGCTACAGGCGCATATACTTTGAGTGGAGTATATATTGCACGATACATTTTGAGCTTGGACACCAGCGATCAAAATATGTTGTAATTATAAAAATAAATGCAAAACTCACCATCATTTTCTCAAACAGGTCAATTATCTCCTTCTCCGAAAGGTTCATGGAGCGGTCATCAAACAAGGGCTGAGGAATCGGCAGTTCAGACTGCGCAGAAAGTGGATCCGTAGGATGCTGGATCAGAGGCTTCTCCTTTTTCATCCCCGCTTTCCGAAAACTGGTAATGCGATCACGCTAAAAGAGATGAAAGAATATTAAGATATTGAAATACAGAACTGCAAATGTTAATCACGCATAGTCAGATGAATTATCAATGACTAGGAACACTTTTTTACCCAAAAGGAATGCATAGAGAAAAATCAATGTCAGGTTTAACTGTTGTTTCTTTCAGTTTTACAACATACAGTAAGTGCTAACCATAGCTGACAATGTATAAAACCAGTAATTTGAGCAAAAAATTAAGGATCGGCAAAAGTAAAAAAAACATTGAAATATAAAACTACTCAACTCCACACTGTGGCACAAAGACCCTTACCTACCATTACACCGACCAACCCGCACCTAGGTTACCTGGGTAAACTAGCACCTGGCCTGGAGTACTTGTAGTGTTAACCTGGATCTTAAAAACTGTGCAGCAAATGAATGAAAACTAAGTTTGTCATTCAAATGTCATTTAAAAAAATTATCCATGTTCAGTACGACACACACACAGAATGTTTATGAAGAGATATTTGCATAATGGGATGCTTGTAATACGTATTTAGTGAGGGTTAGAAGAGGGTTTGGTGAAAAAACTGTCAAGTCTACGAGGTGTGAGTGAACTAGCAATACCAGATGAATGCATGCATGCAAATAAAATGAAAACATGAAATACAAATGGGATATTGGTGGCATGCAATCAGAATGTTGCCATGATCAAGTTGTGAAATATTAAAAGATGGATCAAAAATAGAACGTAATACTGAACAATCCTTTATAAGACTTGAAGTCAAAATCCAATCTACAGTAGTTTGTTACAACTCACTCCTTGTTTCACTGCCAATGAATGACATTAAAAAGGGCTGAGGGTACAGATATCTTAAGTCTAATGTTACTGTTCCTATAGATCACAGGTGTCAAACTCAAGGCCCGGGGGCCAAATGCGGCCCGCGGCATTATTTTATGTGGCCCGCGAGCGCTTGAGCGACTGTTTCAATATACCACCAGTGTCAAATTGAAGGCCCACAGGCCAAATGGAGCCTGATGCGTTTCAACATAAATCTCTCTCATTTATGCATTGACTCAGATGTGCCCTGACCAGATACCGCTTAATAAAGTGTCAGTTTATCAAGAAAGCAACCAGGTTGCAGACTGGTTGATTGATTGTTTACTGATTGATTGGGTTTCTTTTCTAGATAAAATACAAAGATCTGTGATAGAATAATGGCAAAGCCCTGACATATTTTTTTACATCTATCCATATAACTCCTAATATTTGCCATTGACACCTGGCCACGCTGATGTGGCCCTCGGTGAAATTGAGTTTGACACCCCTGTGATAGATTCTGATTGTATGAGAAATTTTCTTGTCAGATTGAGTTGTAGCTTTTTATTCTTTCAATGAACTCTGTGCTATGTCTGATCCATCTGCATATTTCAATTTAACTCCAAAGCAGCCATGGCAACAGATGAGATGAAGACAAAAAGAATAACTCAGTACACCACAAAGAAACCAAGCATCTTACCATATCATCAGCCAGTGTTTTTATATGTATGTTCTGTTGGAAGGAGGGCACAGTGTGAAATGAGACCCATTGGAGTCAACCACGTTATGCATTAGACCGAGGAGTATTCATGTGCATAAACTCTGGATATTAACCAGATGCACAGAGAACTGGGATACATGTAACAATGGTACCCACTGTAATTTAACATATTTGGTAAACACAACATCTGGCAAGATTGGAAAATATTGCGTTATTTAAATTTTTCGAGAAACCACCATTACCAATAGGAGCAATTGTATATCCTGTTGGTTAAACATAAGATATGGTAATGACATAAATAAGATAAGCTGCAAAAAAAGAATGTAAAAAGGATGAAGCTCCCAAGCAGACATATACGCACAGATTTGTCGGTACACCTTTCACCACAGTGTGCAAAAAATGAAATGAGGCACTTGTGATCCCACAGTACGATAACCACATAATGACAATGTGATGCCACACACCCATACATGCAGATTAGTGCTTCATTAAAGCTGTCATGTAAAACAACGTGAATTCCCAAAATAATCATGGGTCCAAAAACAGAATATGGGCTGAATTCTATCCTGCATTTGGCCTTTGCCATTCCACTGATGCACAGGCAAGCCACTCAGAATTAAAGTGAGGGAGACCACGGAAACTGAGTGGGAAACATACACAAAACAAAGTGACAGCTGTCAACACACTATTAATTCAAATATACATATGCAATATGAAAACACAGCTTGTATTTCTTGAGCTGTGTGCTTTAGCATGAAAATTAACTCAAATCTCATTTTACAGCCTCTATGCATGGTATCCAAGTATTCACAGGGTATCCACACTTTAAAACTACACCAAATCTCTGACATTTACAGATGACATACGGGTTATTTGTAATTCAGGGCAATTGGCTCTCTGCTGCAGATGTTCCTGTTCAGTCAAAATACAATCAGAGCCAGCCCCTCAGCATCACACCTAAAATTGGAAGCGGTGGCGACACCATCATATACTCTGGCAGATTACTGTGAACTATTAATAAGTAGGAAGCTATAGTATGGTGATGGCCGTTTAAATCTGCCTCCAGCCAAGCATTCCACAACTGTGGCAATAAGCATATTGGTGCAACAGGAATGACCGAATAGATGAGTTCTGCCAGACAAATCCCTTTGCGCCACCTTTTAAGTTGTCTTACTGGGAAACACTGAGCAGAAATGATTACCTTTCCATCACTGATTTGTCCCAAGCAGTGATGTAAAGAAATAGAGTCTGGTGCCAAACAGAGCTAATCAAGTTAACTCAATCTACTCTCTCTTATGTCCATGCTGCTCCTTGATAAAAAAATAGAATTAAATTAATAGTTGCATTACACATTTAATAAACTCATAATTTAAACTCTAATAAAACTTGAACTTAAATTTAACATATATTCATCTCTTCTTTAAAACGAACATTAAATTAACTGAAAATCTTTAACCAAAATGTTGCAAGTTTGATTGCAGGCATGAGAGAGCTAGAGCGAGAGCGAGAGACCACTCACGCTCTCTTGAGATTACCTGGTAATGCCAAAAAGAAAAAAATATTGTTGTGTATATATTGTGTATATATTGTGTTTCCACCTTAAAATCAGGATATTATCTGGAAACGGTAAGAAAAATTCCTCACACCAAGATCAATAAAGTATGCAGACCAGGAAAATACATACCTTAAAAAAGAAAAAAAACACATCTATACGTGTGATCACTTCTACTTACAGATTAATTACGGATCATCCTCCTTCCTAACAACACATTTACTGCCAAGGTGAAAGATGACAAATTAGTATCAAAATTCACAGCATATCTTGCAGTCCCTTCCAAATCCTAGCATTTAAGGCCCTACATACAGTATAGCCCTGTGCAAGCCCATAGTCTCCATAAAACTGAAATGGAAGAAACTACCGTAAAAGGGGACACATCCATCATTAAGCCTTGCTTTCTTTGGCAGGTGAAAACCATGTGGAAAAGGCTGCAAATTTTTTAATTGAGCACTTCAACATTTTCTCATCAGTTAAACAACAATCAAACCACTGTTTGGTTAATTGCCTAGACTTGAGGGTCTTTCCTTGCCCATCATCTCAGCAATATCGCAACAACACAATTTAACATCTAACAATTAAGCTCACATGTCCTCTGGGCTTCTACTGCTTATTAAAGTTAACTTTTTCATCATAATAAATGTTTATTACCAAACACATACCCCTCTAAATAACCTAATCTAATTAGCTCTGGGTCCCTCCTTAATCAAATATGATTATGACTCTACGAAGATCATTAACGAAGAAAACACAAAGCAATATCTCACAACATGAGAGTCTATTTGGGGACACAAAACTGTGCTGTATGCATGTTTCGCAAATGGTTGTCACACACCTCAACTGAGATGAATATGGAATCAACTGAAGTACAATCTTTTGTCCATGTGTTTTCTTCAAAGCTCCACCAGGTGGCATGTAAAATAATTTGTCTTTGTAGATAGAAGAGGCACCACCTGTCTTCCTGTCTTTCATAAGTCACCATTGCACAGCTTTCAAGGTGCCAATACTGATATTATCTGGTAGTTTAAACTTAGAAAATTAAGTCTTTCATCTCTATCTCCACAAGGATTATATCACAATCAACATGAAATTTATCTGTTTAGTTCAGCTTTTGATGGATACTGGGAGTAACGTAAAACCAGACTAATCAGACCGATCATAGTTTCAAACCTCTCTCTTTTCGTAAAGCACCACTGGTTTCTTTCTTATGTAGCCATTAAGTGGAATGATAATTAATTTATTTTCATTTACATTGTGCCAAAAAAGTATTCTAAGCACACCGAAGTCTCATCGTCTCTATTACATAACAAATACTTTTTTTTTTTTAGCAGAGAACTGCTCTTTTTTTTCCGGGTGCAACAAGAATTTAACTAATGCTTTTTCAAAACCAAATATTTATCTGTGCACTGCTGATAAAGTCCATACCAAACCCCCACCAAGCTGCAGCATAACTCTCCCTGTACTCTTGTAGAAAGGATGGTACACCGTGCTGCACACATCACAGACAACATTGAGCAGGATTGCCTAAAATAATTGGCTATCAATGTGTCTTAAAACAAAAGGAGCAAAAGAAATGTGGTAAATCCTTAAAACCAGAGGTCACCAACGTGGTGCCCGCAGCCACCAGGTAGCCCACGAGGACCTAAGGAGTAGCCCTCATTGCCGTGTCTTTCATTGATGACTCCTGCCTAAAACCATACCAACTATATGGGCGGTTGATATCCATGTGTTCTTGTTCTGTTGAAGCATCCTTGAACAAAACAGAGTACGATGTATGAGTATGATGACGCCAAGACTTGATGATGTGTTCATTTGAAAAAAGTTGCCTGTCTGAATGTCTGAATGAATAACAGAGGAGAAATCTCAGACCTGAAATGGGCATTGCATTAGATCCTCCGACAAGTCCTCACAAGAATACTCATCTCAAAAGAAAGAAAAATCTTAAGCAACGTATAGGTGACAAACTCATTTTGCAATTCAGTCTTTGAGGAAGACAAGCTCTGAGTCTTGGACCACCTTCACACCAAATGTCCAACTTTTTTTTCTTCTCTGGTGCGTTGTCTCTAATAACCAAAGTAAAATGCAGATCCAATTGTGTTGATAACACACACAAACACAACAAGTAAGTTCCAAGTCAGGTTCCGGATCATAAAATGTTTGTCTATTAATAGCTGCCACTACCAAACCCTAAGTGTCCCTTGTTGGGGGGAAAAACCCTCAACAATAATATCACAGTTTAATATCACATTTGCTGTGATAATAGAGGAGATCCTGCAGTTCAAATTAAACAAAGTTTGTTTTTGCTCCTTGTCCTGTTCCAAAATGGGCTAAGGTGCAGATGAGTAGCTTTGCAATGCAAGACAATTACCTGAAATGAGTGTGCCACTGAAAAAAAGGAGCGTTGTTTGTGCAGTCTACATTACGAGATGTGCCTTGACAGAATGTGCAGGTTTATGAAGAGACTTTGTTGTATGTATTAAGAGAGGAGGGTGCCAGCATTAGCATCTCATCAGCAACTCTTATGTCACATGCCCTGAGGGGAAGGAAAAGAAAGCACACCGACATCTGCCAGTCCTGACATAACTCACTTCAGGAGAAATAATGCTGGTGTGACGTTGTGTGGATGTCCTGAAAGGCTCCCACCTACAGTTTATAAACTAAACAATATACACACCAGAGAGATGGAGAAAATTGATCAACCAATAGTATCCCCAAGAGGTGCCTCCATGCCAGAGTGCTGAACGCTCGCATTCCTGCAACTGTCACCCCTGCCGGTGGTGTTGCTCAATACTGTGTGCATTCAACATCATCCTAAATGGCTGTAATCATGCAGTCAAGTGTTTTGCGTTTGTAAACATTTGTGAATCAATACCGCTTTTGGTTTTTGTCTTTTTTCAAACCTCTCGCTACCTTTATCTATTCTTGAATAAGAGGGACTTCATCTGTCGAGGATCAATTAAGTATTGGGGATTCCAAATCCAATAAACATGCAGTTTCAGAAAAAAATGTGTTGCCTTACTTTAAGTATGTAATAACTGATCATTTTGAAAAGCTTTTGCCATGCATGCAACTGTAGTTAGTGAGACACATACAGCACATCAGAGAGGGGAGAGACTCAAGAGCTCCCAACTGAAAACAAGGGCAGGTCCAACACTAGCAGAAGTGGCTGAAAATAAAACCAGTGCGACAGCAAAACTGGTTGCACAGGCTGTTGTGTGTGCATTTGCAATAAAAGCAAGCGCGTCCTCTTTGAGAATGACGTTAAGGTTTGTTTGGACATGGCAAAACTTCTCATCATATCCATAGCACCAAAATTTATCACTGACGCTGTCTTCATTCAATTGATGTGTTGTATGAAGGCATGCCACATCTGTCCCCTTGAGTAAGGTCCACCGACAGTCTTGCGCTAGTTAAAACACTCGATAACTGTTGGAAAGAATGCACTAGATGGGAGATCTCATGTGCCTTTAAAAGGGAATGAGTATCTGGTATGCACATTATTTCAGGAAAGCTGCAGCAATGTTTACAATTTCCTAAAACAGCAGCTAGTGAAAAGGGGTAAGTGCACAAAAGCTGGCGGAGCTTTCTGGTTTCAATAGGACTGGATTACGCACTCTGCTGGCGTGAATATTGAGCAGCAGAGCCAGGCCTTCAGGTTGCCTGTGTTTGGAATCCAAAAGTAAATTTCTCTAGCTATAACCACAAGGCTGGCAAAGAATGCCAATGTTTCCAATTGAAATCCACAATTTTATACTGTGGAAATGTACATTTTCCGTTAAGTATACATCTAAAAATTCCAACTTTCTAAAGAATAACAACATCACTCAAACATCATACCTTGTTCATCATAGCAGGTTAATTTCCAGAAAACTCCATACATGGCTTAAATTTGAGTGATGGCCCCATGGAGGCCTTGACTTGGATATAGGCATGCTTTTACTGTCATTCAGGTGTGTACTACATCTGCACGGTCACACAGAGATTGATCTAAAAAGCCACAAGTGTATGATTAAGTGTAAATAAACTACTAGCGATTATCTGATTTCAGTTGAAAAGTAACAGGGATCAGAAACTAGGAAAGACCTATCATCTCCCCTAAAAAAGTTCATTATTGTTTTCCCTCGACTTCCCTCAACTTTTATCGCAGTCAGTCAAACATAAAATCAAAAACATAAAATGGGATCTGCAAGATTTTGTGTCAAAAAAGAGCACCGTCCTGTGACACTCGCATGGAAAGTGCCACCAGCAGTGCAATACCGGTAAATTTCTTCAAAATTTTGCATCGTACCATGATGCATCATTCACTCACCAACGCCGCAGGGCAATGTCATTGTCCACGTTGAAGTAACAACTGTTAGTAATGCGCAATTTGAAAACAAAATATAGCAGTCTAATCATACTTCCTGTGCACTCATTCAAAGGAACGCATTGACCTTTTCTATAACTCGTGCTTGTTGCATGACTTTCACTGAATCAGATTTCAAAGAACAGACTCGCACAGAGTCTTACTGTGACTACTAACCAACTCCAAACAGACCAAAATCTACTGAGGGTATTCAAGATCATCAACCACTCTGGTTTAGGATTACAAATTTTCCCGAGTAAAAATTAGGGATGTCCGATATTGGCTTTTTTGCCGATAACCGATATGCCGATATAACTCTCAATTTACCGATACTGATAACAGCCGATACCGATATGTGCGCCGGTAAACGCTTCAGGAGCGCATAGGCACTATTTCTGTGTAACGAAAGCATTATCTTATTTTTATCGTTTTTTATGTTATCGGATTTGAAGCCAAAAAATCCGATACCGATATTACATTTCTATGCCAATATCGGGCTAATACTAGAGATGTCTCTAGTAAAAATCAATCTTTTTTTCATAGTTTGTCTGGGGGACAAACATTTCACGTTTGATACCGTCACACTGACTGCGCGAGGGCATCCTGGGCTTGGGTACCAGTATCTACCACTCCTGTACTACTAAGATCACCACTAAAATTTTCAACATGACAGTAATTTACGGTAATTTAAGTGCCGCTCCCTCTTTTACGTGGACGGGGAAGCAGCACATCATCTTCCTAGTTGGCAAAGTTGTTCAGAAGCGACACGAATAATATAGAATTCAATGGATTTCGTGATTTGGAGTGAGATCGAAGGTGTGGTAAACTTGTTAACTTATAGTCTAGAAATTATGTTGCTCGAGGTTATCAGTTGTTCCAGCCAAAAAATGCATGACAATGAAGAAAAAAATAGTTGCACCAGACTTTAAGTTGCATTACTTCAGGAAGTTTTTTACAAAATCCAAAAACAAGAGCATACAATTCATCTTGAAAGGTAAGTTATAATTATGGCGATAGAATAGAGGAAAAACAGACTGAATAGGTGCACAGCACAAGAGTGTAAGGCATTGATGGTTAGTCAGCTACATGAAGCATTGACAACAAACTGAATACGTATCCGCTGTGTTAACCTAACAAATATTGGAATGGATGAAGCTTAAAAAACAAGCTAAAAAGTTAACCAAACCTTTGATCTCACTCAACATCACTAAATCCATTCAATTTCTCATCCTCTGTGTCACTTCTGAACAACTCCGCAAACTGTGGGGGAATGTCCTACAAATTTCAATTATAAGTATGAAAAATCTTCAGACTCAATCAAAACTAGGGATGTCCGATATTGGCTTTTTTGCCGATATCCAATATACCGATGTTGTCCAACTCTCAATTTACCGATAACGATACCGATATATGCGCCGGTAAATGCTTCGGGAGCGCATAGGCACTATTTCGATGTAACGCAAGCATTATTTTATTTTTATCGGTTTTTATTTTATCGGTTTTAAAGCCAAAAACTCTGATACCGATATTACATTTTTATGCCAATATCGGGTCGATAATATCGGTGGGCCGATATTATCGGACATCTCTAATCAAAACTAAAATATTTTAATTGAAGTTAGATCACTTTCCCATCCCCGTGTGTTAAACTCTGTTCACTGATTTAGTCAATAGAACAATTTTTGTCATGTGGTCTTAGAGGTCCAGCGAATCATGCAATCCAGACATTGAGATGCCATTACCTTCACCAACAAAGTTCTCTTTAATTAATCTTACAAGATGCAATTTTTGTCTTGACAAGAACATGTAAGGAGAATATTCATTGGTTTGTGCGGTACTGAGAGCGTACCATACAAATATGCATGTCTTTGTAGCATGGACGCCATGACTTCAAATTTCGTGTGAGACAGAGAGGGCACAGAAGCCATGGCACCTTTAGCATTCATGATGTGACTAAACATTCTTAACCACTTCCCTTCACCAACTTCCTGAATCCCATTAAAGTAGTTACACGTGGTGCGTTTCCTGCCTTTTCTCACACAAAACTGAACACCAGCCTACAATATTCTGAGAGCGGACACGCAGCAATGAATGCAAAAATGAATACTGAACAATAAAGCATTGAAATGCAATTCATCTATTTTTCTATGGGTGATATAAAATCATTCAAACAAAAACCAAGACAGAGCACTCTCAACAAGTTGTTGGAGTATGGCATACTTTCTACCAGAACGACGTGACCTCAAGTGAGCCACAGGCACTCCCCTCGAGCTCTCATGTCATTGTGTCAAAAGCCAAATGACTTTGCTTCTCACAAGTGGTGTGTCAGTAATGATCAGCAAAGTGATACAGTATGGGCTGTCTACAGCACATAATTATCTGAGCTGCAGCTTGTTTACATGACCCAGACAGCAACACTTCCCATTTTGATATTTAGGCTGTGCCTCTCTAAACTGGGAAAACTGATTGAGAGCAAAATGTCAGGACACAATAACACTAGGCTTGACAATAACCATTTAATCTGATGAAAAACTATTTTTTTTGTGCTACCCCACTTGGTCAACGCATCAATCTCTAAAATGTATTGTTCATATTTTCTGTGGCCACCAGAGGAACCTCCTGTGCTTAAGAGTCAACTAATGTCTGGTAAAATTACGTATTTAGCCCAATAAGTCAACCAACGCCCATGATGGAGACATCACTGCGCAGATACTGCAAAACTGGCCACACATTACTCGGCTTTCAACGACTTGCCAAATTACTTGCATCATGGCTATAATTACAAACACACTTAATTAATGCAGGCTCGCTACAACTTGCAAATTGTACGAATATAATACATAAAATCATTTGGCAGGTGATCAGGTCTAAAAACAGTTGGGACAAATTTTCCACTGATGTCACTGAGAAATCTTTGTGTAATCCTGTTTCTGATTGCAATGCAGATAGAGGAATTCCAAAGCAATGTGTCACAGCACATATTAACAAGTAGCGGTTCACTACAACAGTGACAAGTGCAAACAAGGTGAATCCGTGCAAAAAGCACATAAAAACACCATGTGGCAACCAGAGTACTGACAGAATAAAATGAAGGACTGTATGTGCGAAATGACATAACAGTCAGATCTCAGATCACAGTGTCAGAAAAAGAGAAGTAACTTAAAACACTTTCAATTTGTTATACACAAAAACAGCTTTCAGCCATATGATAATGGTTACAAGGCTATATTGGAATGAGTATAATAAAAGTAAAAACACTCTGACCCCCTCAGAGAGCAGTGGTATGCAAAGGGGAAGTACTCTCTGCTAAACCAGCTTTTCTGACTTCTGCTCAAGTCACCTCAGTCCTTCCATGAAATTGGTTGAATGAGTTGATACCAACAGAAGAACATAGCGGCTGCAGAAGTAAGGAAAGACTTAACAGTCCAAGCACTCCTCTGTGCCTAAATGTTCTTGGCTTTGATAAGTATCAACATCCTGGGCCGCAAGCCTGAATGGTGTAGCTGTGATGTAACCCTGTTAAATAAACATGCATGTTTAAGGGTTTCTCCTGTGACACTAACTTGACTTTGACGTGCCCGAACTGTGTCTCTGTTTCCCCCTTAATTTATAAGGCATAAGGTTTTCTAAAGCATCCGAAATCAAATATGTGACATGACCATGACCTTATAAATAATTCACCTCGATAAAGTGATTCCTCAAAAATCAGCTGACAACAAACATAAATATCTGTCCACACAGTTTATCTCAATGACATGAATCTTAAACATAACTGATGCTACTTTGTACTCAGAAGTGGTTAACATAGGGGAAAGCACGGAGGATAGATCACAGCTACACCCAGGACTGAATGATAAACTCCTCCCTGAAGCACTTCGACAAGAGGCTTTATTCAAATTGTATATGAATGGACTAGGAATGTGGCAGTGAAAGCTGTGATCACAGCTAGTGAGTACTCTCTGCTCTCTTTGAGCAGTGATGTCATCCAAACACTGCTGCTAACCACTATCAAGCCCGATGGGGTCAGGGCTCCCAAAAGCCACAGGGTGTTGTTAGCATTTCTCACGACTACACCCTTTGCTGGCCCTGAGAGAGCACGAGTGTTACACTGGGGTTTCCTGTCTGGCAGTGGTTGTGGTCATTCTTTCCCTCAGCTTGTACATATTTGGCAGCAATTTCTAACAACACTGCAACAAGGTGGATTTTTCACTTTAAAATCTTGGTGCTCTTTTATGTAAGACTAGTACTGTACCACAACTTTAAAAATGAGCTGCCTTCAAGTCCAGAATTAGCAAAGAATCGGTCCTTCAAAGTTTAACAGCTGCAAACTAACAACAGTCACACCTTCCTCTCTATCCAAAAATATTTTGTGACAGCAAAGCGAAAAGTTTGTTGTGTTTTGTTCCAGAGCTTAAGAGGTTATCTGAAAGCTGACATTACTAATGTATTGGGATAGGACATTTTGAATGAAATAAATAGAGTCTGATACAAATTTCAGCTTCCATTGCCAACTGTGATGCTATAATAATAGCATGACAGTTTTAACGGATGAAGCAAAAGTATCAGGCAAAAAAACAAAAAAAAAAACAAGTACATCAGCCACATAAAGCTTCACTATAAATCAGTTTAAATCTTGTAAAGCAAGCATCAAAACGTCTGAGTAAGACTGCCACAACAAGAACACTCTCTACTCCAAATAGTTCCTTATGCAACATAAGTGCAGCATCAGTGGGGTTAATGTCACCGAGTGCCTCAAAAGTAAAGCACTCAGTGAAACATTATCTGTTTTGCCCAGGTCTACCAGCTATTAGCTACTCTGTATTGAGCCAAGTCGCTTTGAAACAAACAGCACATCAATAATTTTGGACTATCCTACGATGGAAGTGTGAAAGATGCTTTTAGATACCATTGGGTTTCCAAATGCAATCCAACAATAGAATCACAAAGATAAGGATCGAAATCAACTTAAGATTTGGAGCAGAAGTCATGTCTCTACAACCCACAGCAATATTTCTCATTTTTATTTATCAATAATGAAATTACTGCAAGGGGTCAACCTTTGCAGTTTGGGTGACAGGGATGGGTTAGACCAGTGTACTGCTTTCACGAAACATTGAATGAATACTTACCAGCTTTTTGTTTTTACTCTCGTCCTCATTGGACTTCTTTTTGGACGGCTTATTAGGATCCTCCCCTCCACTGGCTTGATCCATGATGATTTTCAGCTACTTCTTTTAATAAACACTTCGTATGGTGTCCTTAAGAAAAAGTTGGTTGGCAACAATTCCACATCAGATAAGTCAAATTAGGTCTTCTCCTGCTCCATTCTGCCGAAAGGAACAAACTTAGAAAATTTCGGGCTGGTATCCAAATGTTTGGGAGACTTGCTTGGAGGGAGGGGTGTGGTTTAAAAGTAGACCCGTCGTGCACCGTCTTCGTCTGGGCTACGATTCAATTTCAACACCGCAGATGGTATGGAGACGTAA
Organism: Carapus acus; assembly: GCA_900312935.1. Classification (NCBI taxonomy): domain Eukaryota; kingdom Metazoa; phylum Chordata; class Actinopteri; order Ophidiiformes; family Carapidae; genus Carapus; species Carapus acus. Next base: position 810 of record OMPJ01008706.1, on the reverse strand, counting down.
TCGTGGCACTGTGAACACAACACAAAATTGAACCTTAATTAAACGTCCTGAACGTCAGCATTGCACGACTGTCTGCAGTTCAGCCCCGTCAGGGATTATGACCACACAACACCGCGAGCATGTCAAACACTAAAAGGCAAGTGTAAACAAAAACGACAGAGGTGAATCCAGTTCGACTTCTGTGTCTGTAAGCACCAGCAAAGTTCCAAGCACGAATAATAGCACGGTACAGGAGCACTGGTATGTGGGAGTACATAGAAGCATTCGCAGCCTCACGGTTACACATATTCACTGTCAAATCCAATTATCAAGTAGACGCGGCCGTCCAAAAATTAAAATTCAGTGCTATAACACTTGTACTATAGTGAAAAATCACCGTTGTTCTCTCTGCTTGGAGTACTTTGCTCAGCCAAGCTATCTGTAAAAGGAACATAGCCATCTGAACGCGATTAATTTCTAGAGTCAGTAGTAACACTGAATACACAGATTCACAGGCAACAAAAGATAGTGTAATAATTAAGCAATATATGATATTAAACTCACAGGAAACCATCCAGACCATACCCGTTTCAACCAAACGTGAATGCCAGGCCCACATTAGCTCCGCCTTTACCCGTCCTTGATTGTGTCTTAGCGAAACGTAGATTGAAGGTTTCCACTGTTTATTGGTCAACGTAACTGTCAATCATAAAGTCTGCGTGGCGTCGAATAGGAGGGGACAATTGTGTTGTGGACGTCACAGCGATTTCACAGCATGCGGATAGAAACAACCATGATCTACACAAGACACCGGCCGCGGGATTAGTGTGT
>OMPJ01008705.1:0-33762 GCA_900312935.1 Carapus acus | reverse complement strand
AAATCAGCTTTTTTTTTTTTTTTTTTTTTTTTTTTCCTTTTGACAAATTTCCTGTTTAGCTGTACATCGTGTCGAGCTGGTTCTCCATCAATCTATGTCAAGTGGTAGCCCTTAGCATGTATTTATCCGACTGTCTCTACAGTTGAGATTTGGTCTCCATGAAATATGATGTTAACTGGATTTCGTTTTTCAGCAATGATTAAGACAACAAGTAAACTCTCTGAGGTTTTTCGTATCGTCCTGCACTTCGACTAGATATTTAGCATGAATGTTGATAGTCATTATCAACTTATAATATCCTAGTCTGACACTTTGAGACATTGCCATGTCAGAGACTGTATTAACAGGACAGACGTCCGAGGATCTTTTGGCTGACTTTGAGACAATGTTGACCTCAAGGAACATTGATCTCAGTGAGGATCATCAGATAGTGATCATTTCCAGTCCCACCGATGAGGGGCTCCACCCAGGAATAGTGGCTCCCACCAGCACAGGGGAGATCCTCCTCTTTGCAACACCACACCAGGGGACTGCTGATATGGCGATCCAGGACAAGAGACGTCCAGCTCTAGGAAGACCTCCGGTGAGGAGATTGGAAGAGTTGTTGGTCGAGACAAAGGTTTTTGAAGAGACAAAGGTTATAGCCAGAGAATGTGCATGCTTACTTGAAAATAGAAAAAATGTAGGGAAAATATCTCCCTTTATTGCACAAAGATCAATGAAGGGTATTTACAGCGACAGGTGCAGAACTGTCAAAACTGCACAGAATACACTGGTGGTTCCTGCATAGTTATGCTGCATGCCACTGCAGAGTGATTATACTCACTTAGATCCTCACATTGTATCAGATCAGTAATCTGTACATGGCAACAGATGTTGGAGGGAAGGCGGGGGGTTATTTGAAAATTACTTAAATCCAGATGAGCAACAACAAATGACTGTCCTAATACTTCCACCTTTTCTCAATCCAACAAAGAGGAACTACTTTATTTGACCCCTCCTCCAACCACGTATCCCATCTTATACTTTCAAGTCCATCCACATCTTGAATCAGCCACTATGCCTGTCCAGTTCAAAGCCTTCAGAGACTTATATACTGCTCTCCCAGCAGTTGCTCAGTCCCAAATTGTCCAGGAATACTCTAATTGCTGTGTAATAAAGCTTTGCAAGTGCAGCCAACTGTTTCCATTCTCAGCTGTTGACATTTTTCTTAATTGTTAGTAAGGTTGGGTTTTTTATCTTTATTGATTTAATTTTTAATTAACCTGTGTGCGTTTGTACTTTTTATTGCAGGTGAAGCGAAAGTTGGATCTGGACAGTGACCATCAGTATGTCAGCACCACACGCACGTCTTTTGGCGTAGCGCCTCTGTCTACCCCTGCCCCTCCCAGAGGTACACACAAGCACATGATCAGTCAACTTAAAGGATGATTACTGCTGTTCTGATTTTGGCATACTAGACATTATTGCTGTACAAAACTAGGTAAAACATCTCTTACTGTCAACATCTGTCTTTGTCGCAGGGAACATTGATGGCAATGAAAGAAATAAGCATGTGTTGACATAAATACAGCATAACATAGAATTATGTGCCACTGAACTGACACCCCCAATCTCCGGTAGGATAATTTTTTAAAACTCAACAGCAATTTTGGACATAGATTGAGTACCAAATCTCCTCAAATAATACTTTTCACTGGATTGATAAAACTTGTGAGGAAATGCCTGCGCCAGTTGGTGACACACCATTGTATCATTCAAGGACACAACACGATAATAAAATAATTGCAACACTGTTGACAGTGAGAATGTTTGTAGTCTATACTCCAATTGACCACAACAAGCATAGAGTGTAATCTTAACCCATTGCAAAAGTTGGATAACAGGAGGCTTTCTTCTCATATCCTCATATCCATGTTAGCTTTGTTGCAAGTGAATCTCTTCTGTCAACTACCTCTCTTTTTACTTCATAAAATGAGGACATCTAGAGTGTCATCAGGTTTACATTCCACTCTGCACAACTTGTTGAAATGATGCAGTCCACAAAGTCTTCGGTTCAGTGACACCGTATGTCTTTTCTCACTGTTCCTCTGCTGTTGTACCACATACAGCTCCACCTTCAAAATCTCTTATCTGGTCATGGATTTAGCTACTCACGGTCCAGTTTGTGCAACAGGAACTTTTCGCTAATACTCAATAAATGGAGATGCATCATTGTTGTGCACAGGCAGGAATTGATATCCACAAGTGATGCGGTCTATTAATGTTTATTGATCTATTAACATGTAAAAGGTCACCAATCACTTTCTACCAAGATTTGTTTTCATTTCACTCCTCACTATCAAATTTTGACCTCCACCTTCAGTCAAAGCAATTAAAATCTAGTGTACAAACAGTTGTAAAGAAACAGAATCCAAAACTTAACATTCCATTTTCTTCCCCCCAGTGCCTCGAGTCACGACAGAGAATTCCCGCTACAACACTTCCCTGAACCTGACCACCAAACGCTTCCTACACCTTCTCTCCCAGTCGTCTGATGGTGTGGTTGATCTGAACTGGGCCTCTCAGGTTCTGAACGTGCAAAAGAGAAGGATTTATGATATCACAAATGTGCTGGAGGGAATCCACCTCATCTCAAAGAAGTCCAAGAATCACATTCAGTGGCTGTAAGTGCAAAATCTGAGGTTGACTTTCAGTAAGATGTCTTTTATGATCAAAGTGCTGAGTTTGGCACTTGCCTACCTTCCCCAACATGTTGAAGTCATACTCATTTCTTCTTCTCTCCTGTAGAGGTAATTGTATTGATGGGGCTTTAGTTACTCAGCATAAAGAGCTGCGGAGGGCTGTGTGTGACCTCACAGCAGCAGAGGAGGAACTGGATAAACTCATTTCCAAATGCAACCTGCAGCTCAGACTGATCACTGAGGAACCCCAAAACAAGAAATATCCTTTTAAAGCAATACCCGCTGTTCAGAATTATGTGAAATAAACATAGAGAGATAAGTTCCATGTCTATGTACAACACAACATTGCATGTAATGCCACAAATAGAGATCTTTACTCTAAAGCTCAGAAAAAAAATGCAGCTTCACAGTGAACAGCTTAATATGACATGATAGATATGTCTGTTCAATTTATCTGCCTGTGAAATTGTTTGTGAAGTGGCATTTAGGTTTTGAAAAACAATTGGGTAATAATCCAAAAGGGGAATATTGACAATTACATCATCATATTTTTGCAACCTTTGGCCGACCTTTTAAGGGATGGCTTGTGTGATTGCCATTCTTTGTTTACAACTGGATGAAAGGGTATGTATGTGGCATGTCTCTTTTTCCCCCTCATCTGATTAACCTTCAAATTTTACACATTGGTGCCCCAAATCTTGATAAAGTCAGTGTCGATGGCATCAAAGGTTATTATGCTTGATTTTCAAGAGGCAATGGTGACCAGTTTATATGAACTGAAATACACACAATCACAAATACAATTTAATTCAATTTAAAACAGAGAATTTCTTCAAGTGATGTGCATCTTTGTAAACCTGTGGTGTTAAGCCAGGAGCATATGTTGTCACAGCTACTCAATAAGACCTACTATGAGGCACTTCTGGGTTCTGCACAAATTAAGCACTACGTTTAGAGCTAAATAACGATATCAAAGATCATGTAAAGAATGGTCTTTTTTTTTTTTTAAGAAGAAGACTGGCACCAGTCATTACATGGTCGTGTTGTGACCAAGTAGAGGTCATTCCAACTCACGAGATGCCAAATTGCACAAACAGTACCTCCACATCCACTTGATGACTTAAGTGTAATATGTACAAACATGTCAATTCGTGAGTTACTTTGAAGTGTCCTGGTCTAATTAGAGAAATCCAATGAGTCTCAATATAAAGCTGTCGAGATGGTAAAAATTTTGTCAATATTGCCAATATACATTAATACTGACAAATTGACAACAGAGAAAAAAAGATAACAGTGTGAGAACAGTGTAAATGGCTGTGCACTTTCAATTTCTGATGTCTGTTTAACAGCACGGGGCTTTGTTTCCTGTTAAACATAGCCTGTAGTGGAACAGAATGCATAAGATAAGGCATTCAACCAGTAAGGGATTCTATTCCTTAGCCGTGTGTGTGACACATTGGGCTATGTTCACTGCCAAGACTTGAGGAAGTCATTTGATTCGCCAGACCAGTTGGTGATGGTGATCCGAGCTCCACCTGAGACCCAAATGCAAGTTTCAGACCCCAGTGAGGTACTGCCTGTAAAAAATGATATGTTTTTTTCAGCCTCATCATAATAAGGTCAAGCACATTTTGACTGTTACCATGTATGTCGCAGGGCTATCAAGTGTCACTGAAGAGCCTTCAGGGACCCATCGACGTCTTCCTCTGTCCAGATGATAGCTCAGGAGTGTGCAGCCCAGTGACAGGAAGTAGCCCCTCCAAATCCAACAGTGATCTCACTCCAACCACATCGCCTGGGAAGCACAACGAGCATACACAACTCACCGATGCAATTCCTACATTGGAAGGGAGCCTACTGTCTCCAGGTTCCACATCATCCACGGTGACAGCAGCCTCCCAGCAAGATGCAACAACCTTGGCCATGGGTGGAGACACGGGTGAGTTATTCGGACCAGGTTTAGAGTTTGTGTGATTAGTTGTTTTGTAGAGCTTGTGGGAATGTATTAGAATGCTAGACGAGCTAGCTGCTGGCCCATAATTGTTGGGAAATCCTGAATGTTAAGGTTCAAATCCTCTAGCATGTATTTTATGACAGCAATTCTTTACAGCCAGCGACTCTACAAGACTTGTGAGAGAGAACATGTGTGGCTGCCTCTCTGCCCATACCCATCCTTCTTCTCTGTGTGTTACACAACAGGGAATGCTGTGCCCGATATTTTTCTTTGAAACCTCTTGTTAAGTGTCATTCCATGATACTTATTATTTTTGTTTGTGTTTTCAAATGTCTGATTTGTCCAATCTGCATTGAGCTTGTCTCACTTACAGCTATTAGTTGTTCGCACAAACTGCTTCTTCCTTCAACGCATACAAAGCATCAATTAGAAGTCTCACATCTTGAATTTAATCATTTGTCTTATTACAGAGTGATCGGTGATTATAAGCCAATGTAGTTGGTCCCCTGGTGATGTTGTGTGTGTTTATCCTTTGCTGTGTTAATCCTCTGTGTTTCAATTGAAACCTCTACAACAGCATACTTTTTTTGTATTTCATACTAATGCTAAATTGTACCAGAATCACCATTGTTTTTTCTGGATGTGTATGCATGCACAAACACATCAGACAAAATGGCGTACTTTGTTTTAAAAGTATGCAAGATGTACATTATGTGTCTTAACTTTCCACACAAAACAGGGGTAGCGCCAATAATCATCTCTATCATGCTACACTGTCCGCTCCACTTTCTTTTCAATTCAGTAATTTAGATATTCAGAATAAGGGAGGTTTGCCCTTAAATATCTCCAATGAGTTTGTAGCTTATCACGTGTTTACACAAAAACCTGTTCCTCTTAATAATGAGTTTTCAATGGTCAAGACTTCCCTCTGCCTGGATACCACCTCCAGCTCCTCTGGGAGGATCCTAAGGCATTCCCTGGCCCACTGTGAGACATAGTCCCTCCAGCATGTCCTGGGTCTTCCTCGGGGCCTCCTCCCAGTGGAACATGCCCAGAACACCCCCCTTAGAAGGCATCCAGGGAAAAGATGCCTGAGCCACCTCAAATGGCTCCTCTCAATGTGGAGGAGCAGTGGCTCTACTTTGAGCTCATCCCTACTTTCCACATTCTTTTCAAACAATGGCTCAGAAGTCCAACTTCACCACTATCACAAAGGGAAAAATCCAACATCGAGGAGTTGCTGGGCCACTAATGTTGCACATTAGTTGGCACAATTTCTACATCACAGTTCCTATCTCCTTGCTCAACTTTTACTCAACAGCAGGCAAAAGCACACAGTGTAGACACGCAGCACATCATTACATGTCGCAGCACCAGTCCTACTCTCCCAGGGGTGTCCTTGCACAGGAACAAACTGCAAAGACACTTGGCTCATTACAGATGTTGTCATATGCTGTGAAGAAATATATATTTTGTTGTTTAATCTGACAAATGCATCTTTTTTTTCTTTTCAGAGTCCCTCCTGGGAAATGATCCATTCGCTAACTTTGAAGGCATGCCCGACTTTGACCTTTCTCCCCTCTCATCTGAGTTCCTGAATGGTGACATTCTCCCACTCCCACTGGACAGTTTCATCAACCTGTCCCCTCCCCATGGCCACAACTACCACTTTGGCCTTGGAGATCACGAGGGGATCAGTGAACTCTTTGACTGTGACTTTAGTGACCTGTCGCGGGTTCTTGCGGAGCCAGAGACACAAGATTCAGAAACAACAATTTTCTGATCAAATCTCTCAAGTGGAGCTCTGTGCAAGATCTATGGAATCAACATTTTATGGAACCGGTTGTTATTGAGTGTGAAGAAGGTGTTCTGTGTCGAACTTCCCACAGATTTTCCCAAATTGTCCCCCAGCGACTCCCTCCAGAATTATACCGCACATTAATCGCACTTCTTTGGCCATATATGATTTTTTTCAGACAAAGTCTTAGCTTTAGCCTAGCTATTTAATTTATTTATATGAATATTTTGTATTGAGCAAGTTTTTATCAGTGATTATTTACTTTGACAGGTTGTGCAGGTGCAGGTGGGTTATGAATTCTTAAGGCTGGTCTCCTTAATACAAATCAATTCACATTATACCATACAGCTGGTGTCACAGACAAGTTTGGGCTGTGAAATACCACGTTTCCTTCGCAGCGAGAATGCGAGCAGTCAAGATGGAGACAAGTTATAGTCCTGTTTGATAAAACTGTTACATCCGCAAGTCAAATTAATGCCCCATATGTCAGGAGATGCAAAAAAGAGGAAATTTCAAAGCAGGTTAACCCCACAACCAAACCCAAATCAAGTTCATTTTCTGGCAAAGTGAACAATCTTTTTTCATTTACCGGCTTTGGTGAGCTAGTGTTCCATCTCTGTAAAAACTGGAGTTGTCGTTGAGGCAATGATATTTGGACTAATAGCTCTTTTCCTCATTTCATTGCTGACATTGAAAACAATTCTGGTCCAGTACTTTTGCCACTTGGATATACTTTGGTTTAATTGGCTAAAGGTAAAATGTTTGAGCAAGGGGGTATTATATCTATTGGTGATTATTTTGTGTAAACGTGCATATGCTGCATGTATATGGTGAGATGCTACCAGTAAGACTAACCAATGTGTTACAATTTCCTCATCTGTTTACCCAAAGCGTTGGATTCTATGTTCCCATGCCTTTTTTGAAGTAGCATATCTCACACACCCCTTCCCCCAAAAAGAACCCTAATAAGTCTTTGTTGTGACTTGCTGAGCGACACAGGGCAGGTTTCACAATAGATTGTGTTATCAGCACATTTGCAAATCTGTTATCACTGCATTCTAAACTGAAGTAACAATGCCAAATAAGATGTAAGATGTGCGCCCTTTTTTAAATCTTTTCTTTGAGTCTGAACAAATAATGTGGATGCAAATGTTGCCCTTAAGAAAAGAAAAATAACGTCTTTATCTGGGTGTCCTGCTTATGAAGCAGTGGAAACCAGGCAATAAGCGACTGCTGGACGTCTGTCAGCAACTGGAAGTGAATACTGAATCTGTGCTATTAGCTTAGCCTGGGGTGTGGCTGTAGTACCAGGTGTTTGGATGATGAAGAGCTTGATGCGTACAGTCTGATATTGTTAAGTTTTAGATACATTGCAGTGGTGGGAAGTAGATTGTAGACGGATGGATCTTCTTTTTTTTTTCAACCAGATTTCCAGGTAACAAAATGTCACCGGCTCTTGCAGTCTTGCTGCAGTCTCGCCCTGTGTGCCGCTTGTGCATTCTGTCACATCACGTGGTGGATTAAAGCACAGCAGCTTCCTTGTTTTTTTTCCAAGCCAGTCTGCTCTGAAACAGGCATTTCTCTGGGATAGAATCGCAGACATTCCTCTTGTTGTTCCATATGCGCACTTGTAAGAGTGTTCGTGTTCATGCCTTCACATGCTTTAGATCAATACCCCCATCATGCAGAACTGTGGTTTTTTTTTTTACTTAACTCCTTCCTGCCACAAAATCAATGGCTTTGACCCCGTGTTATGTAATTTTATTTTCAAGACACACGGCCATCACTGGTTTTTGAATGATAGTCTAGAGTAAAAAGAGCAGAGAACTGAAATGTTACCCACTGCTGACTTTCTGCAACTTAGTGTTTAATTTTCGCAACTATGTCCTTAGTCTGAGATCATTGGTAAGCTAATGTGTCTGTGTGTCTCTAAAGTATTGTGTGTATGCGTTTGTGTATGTGTAGCCATATTTATTTAATTAGGAGGGTATTGATAGAGAAATGGTACTTTTTAATTGATATATGAAGTTATCATAGACATGTTCTGCATTAGGTGGATCCAAAATTCAGCAGACATTTTTGCTGATGGGTGTGGGTTGATGAAGCATCAGTCAGTTTGATACAGACAAATAGTCAAAAGTGATCTTTTCTAAACGAATCAGTTTTGTACTCAAACTTCATACAAAACTGAAACATGGATGCAATTCAGAGGCGGCACTGTAAACTAATTACTAATTTCCAAATGTGCCACAGAGGCCTGGAATGTCAGACGACCCACATGGTCCGACTTCTTACCCCATGTAAACTTACTTAGCATTTACATGCTTGAGTAAACTTACATGGACTAGAGGAGCAGTGAATATGTGTGTGTGTGTGTGTGTGTAAATTCATTCTGTTCATATTTTAATTCCTCTATGGATGGCCCCACAGTTTAAATCTTTGGTTTATAAAATAATGCATGTAATACTTGGAATAGAGTTTGCAATCTCTTTGCTTTCCTTTTTTTTCTGGCAGCTGAAGTGATCTATTTGTCGATAATTTGCTGTAGACTTTTGTCTGTTCATGAATGCAGTGCCTTGCTGAGGATATTAATAATGTTGGCAACAGAGAATCAGGATTTGTTTTCCATTGTGTTTTGCCATGTGTGTGTTCTTTTCAGGGGTACTTTGAAATAGTTTGAATCCAGAGAACTTTGGAAATGCTATCTGGCTCACATCACCTCAGTCATCAGGGAGGAAGTTTGTATGTCAATAATCTGTGGTTTACAGTTGGCCTTAATCTCAATTATCAGTCATGATGTATCCCAGGCTGCCATTTTGTCTGTCTTGTCACCGTAGACTGAGCACACTCGGAGTAAACTGGTCATCACAGACACTATTCAAAGGGAAACTTTTCAACAGCATAAGGTTTTCAAGGTTTTTCTGCTGCCACTCCCTGGATAAATGAAATACATTCATATTTGTGGAATTATTAATGGACGTGATAAACCCTTTTGCATCAAAAATAAAAATCTGATTATTTTTGATGTAATTTATGCCCTCTGTGTTTTTGTGATTGTGAAATACAGAGGAAATTATTTTGTCAAGGGAGATGTAATAATCGGACAAGGTGTCTCATTCACAGCTCATTATTTTCTCAAAGTTTGTAATGACTAATGATTCAATTCCAAATGAACACAAATGAAGAAGTAATTGTCGATTACAACCAGACAGCATGCTCACAATGCCAGGTTTGATGTGAGATTTGTTTGATCACAGTTTTATAGGTCCTGCTTCTAGCATGCAATTGTCATTGATTTGCTACTTGCAGACTCATAAAAGTCGTCACTGAGTGCAATACATTATTTGTAGTGTGGCCTATTGCACTTAATCATGTCAGCAGTGAGATTTCATTGTCATTGTATGCCAATTCACACCGTTTTTTCAATGTGATTCATATATGTACAACAAAATTTGACTATCAAGTCGATTCCAATGTTTGTTGAGAGCCATGCTCCCTGTGGAGGGATCCTGGTCATTACAAGGAAAACAGCAGAAAAGGTAGTGTATTCAAACTGGAGCACAATGACAAAATCATCCACATCATTGTCCTTTTAAGGCACGGTCATACATTTGTGTCCATAGGGTGTGAGTTAAGAGGAGCTCATGCATCCATCTCCAGAAATGAGAAGAATGCAGAAAGCCGATTGATTGTAAATTCGTCACTGACAGACAAATGGCAAGTAGACATGCTGCCTCAAAACTAGACAGAAAATCTGCCACAGAAATCTGCCAGATTTTCATGTGTTTCATTTGTCCCCACAACACATAAACACTGCTTCAATGAGTACAAAACACTTGCATTTGTAACCATTAATCACTGGTGTAGTGCTCACTGTGTTTATGCCAGACACACCCTGACAGTGTTCATTAGGGACAGACGGACAAAAAAAACAAAAAACACGCACACATTGAGACAACATCAGAGCAATCTGGACTGATAACAGACTTAAGATGACTGTCTTGATGATTACGTACAATGATATACAAATGGTAACATCCTTTGTCCCGTTTGATGGTCCTATATTGTCTTAAAAAAAGGGGTCGAGTAAGAGGTGGATGAGAGCTTGTAGACTTTTGGACTTGTTAAACACAGTTTCAGTGACATCTTGTTGCTTCTTGTGATGGGATAGTGAGGCTTTGTTTTTTGAATGGCTTCTCTTAAATTTGTGCCACAGCAATTTGAGAGCTCCTTAGAAAGATGTAGGCACACTGGAGATAACCTGTGTGTGCGTGTGTGTATGACTATTGGTTCTCTTGCCACCAGGACAGGTGATAGAAAAGAAGAGGTCTATCATGGCCTCCTCACCTAGGACTAAACTGTTGTTGTCCACTGTCGCATACAACAGTCCAGCCATCATTTCCTGAGGATTCCGTACCATCTCTGCAGCAGCTACGTGATCCATTCAGTTTTCCAAACATTTCGTCTTGCTTTTTATAGCTTTATATTTTGTTCATAATCCCAAAATTGATGTTTAGGGAATTTTTTGAATCTGTACGTGGTTGTTTTGTATGAAAATTGATTATACATAATCACTGGATGTGAGTCATATTTGACAGCTGTCACTTCTCGATATCCATCTCAGCAGTGACAAATCTATCCCGTCAAAAGGAGAGTACAGCATAATTTTAACACTAGATGGCAGCATTGCTCTTATTCCAAAAGTATAAACCTAACCTCCTCTCTGTCGTTTCCTCGCCACTCTACTTCTGATGGATGCTTGATGTGCAGACTGGATCCCACATTATAATTCATCCCTTGCTCCAAGAGAACACTGCAATATGAGATGGACATTTGCCAAGTATCAAACTTGCATGAATCTCATTAAGCCTGCCGGTACTTAAAATTCAATGGGCTCTTTGCTAGACCATAGTTGTAACTGTCACTTCAGGTCTAAGCTGCACTAAACTGAATCCCAATCCCTCCTTCACCTGCACTCTTTTTGTTTTGGTACAATTCTCCGATCTGATGAACCTGGCAACTCCAAGGTTTTTTGTTATGTTTCCACTGTGCACTGTAAATCAAAGGTGGTTTGGTAAGTAACTTGGCAATAAAGCTGGTTCTCAATAAGGTTATTACCCTAACTCCTATCCTTATCATAACCATTATCTCATTCTAACTTAATTCCTTCTCCCAACCCTAAGGACGCCCCTAACCTTTCCCAAACCTCAAAAGTATCAGTCTATCGACATTGATGTCCCTCTTGGTGTTTCCAGAGCAATGGAAACTGTTCCACAAGATGCATCCTGACATTTGGTAGGTGGTGGGTTGGTACATCTTCTGTTCCTCTGCATCAAAACGCCACCTTAGGTGACTCAGCCCTGAAGGCGGGATGATCCAGGCAAAGACTCACAATACGTTGGAAGGATTACATGTGACTTAGAGGGAGCTGAAGCACTTAGCTATTGACACTGTGGGTGAAGCATCTTAGTCTATCCCAACCTGCGTGTATCTGTTTGCTCACTTGCCGTTACAACATGATTTCTAAATCCAAAACCAATCACCTAGCAAGGTCAGAGTAAAACAATTTATATTTAGAAATGATCTCAGAATGGTATGCAAAAAAAAAGAATGGCAAACTTCCCCTGCAAAACTCCTTGTTCGCTCCATGTCCTGAGGTGATAAGTGCTCTGGCAAGTTATTATCAAATCAGTACTGTACTGACAAAAATGTTATTCATTTAGCATCTTTTCAGATTTTTGCAGGCCACTCATCAACACCGGAGTACAAGTACACTGCAGAGTGAACCACATGGCTTTTGGCAATATTGTGTTTACTAATGCAATGCAGCAGGAAATTCCTCTTAAATTTCCATGCTGTTCTCTTTTTGAAAGAGTTGTTGTTCGATTCAAATAACTAACAAGAGGCTGCTTTACCACAGAAAAAAACTCTTTTTTCTGTGGTGATTGTTATAACCCGAAATACAACGGGCTGACAAGTGCGCATAGTGAGCGTCCTGTGATCCCACCTCAGTGCCAGAAAGATTGAGGCAGAGAAATCGGCAGACACGGACGATAATCAGACTCCACGGTTGCTGATTTTCAGACAAATTAAACGTCAGGGGAAAGCAGGGAGCGGGACCATTGTGCTGCTTTGAAAAGCTGAGACTATCATAAATTATTAATGTCCTCCAAACACCCCTCTTCCTCTTCCTCCCGCTCTCCTTTCATGCATCCCTTTCTTCATTCCGCCCCCCTCCTCACATCTTTCACTTTCTGCTCTGCCTCGCTTGCTTTTTGCTTCTCACTCTCCACCTCCCCGTTTATCTTCTTTCTATGCTCCAGCCTTTTCATTCGCAATTCTCCTTTCATCTTTTCATCCTCGCCCATCTAACCCTGCACCCTACACTGCCTGTCCCCTCCCTGCAAAGTGGATCGATGCACCCATTGCCTGGTTCATATGTCTTCCCTTGCTCCTTTCCCTTACCCTCCCCTCCATTCGTATCTTTGTTGAGTGTCTTCATCCATGGACATGTTCCTAAGTGCTTTGATGTTATGTGCAAATTTGAGTGGCACTTTGTCCTTTGTGGCAGCTCCTCAGAATCAGAATAAGTGACACAAAAAAAGTCTTCATCGCTTTATTCTCACACTATGCATGAAAACTATGCAGAAAAATAGGTTAATAGCTTACAACAGTTATTTTCTCAATTCATCAACAGTTGATTTCTCATCCTGGAGCATTTGGAGGGGAGGCATCTACTTTGTATAAGGATGTAGCAGAAAAATTAATGTGAGTGTCTAAATGATAACCAAAACTGAAAAGCAGGTCCAGGCACGCTTTATGGTAGGAGATAGGTACTACTCTATGAATCTGATGAGGCACCAGCACATCTTTTGTGACTAATGCTTCAGAGTTGCAAAACACCAACCTGTATGCTCATAGATGGAGCTTGATGACATACTGCACACGTGTCAAACTGATCTAGTAAAGGGCCGTGTGGGTGCAGGTCTTTGTTCCAACCAAGCAAAAACACACCTGAGTCTACTAATCAAGGGCCTTAGCAAAGATGATTGGTTGACTAATTGACTCAGGTGTGCCTCTGCTTGGTTGGAACAAAGACCTGCACCCACAAGGCCCTTTACTGGATCAGTTTGACACCCCTGACATACTGTATCTACTACTGAGTCAGTGGGGAGAACACATAGAACAGCTGCACAAACTTGAAGTAACCATCCATCCTCCACATCAGGTCAGCGCTCCAAGGCAGGACATAGAATATAAAATAGTTTAGGTAATTTGTAGCACCATAGCCTGATGGCAAACAGACTACCAGAGGGCATATTTAAGAATTAACTACAATCAAATCTGGTGAACTGGATTCATCCAAATGTTAGACACACGCACATGTACATACACAAACACACACTCATGCAACCATGCAATATAGGAACATGCAAATGCATGCGTACACACACACGCACACGTGCACACGCTCGCACATGCGCGCACACATGCACAGGTATGCATATGGGCAAGCACATTTACACACACCCGAGTGCCAGTAAAAGCGGTACAGATAATTCTGATAATGAATCCAGTTCCTGTCTTACCATTTATTGCCGCCTGGTAATGGGTTTGTCCCACAGGTCAGGGCTCTGATAGCTCATTAGCGGCTTTGGCTCATGTTACTTTGGTACCACACAATGGTGATGTTGTGGTCAGTTTGTCTATTAGGCTGGTGTAGAAGCTTTATCATAGCATTCTTGGGGGTACAATTGGGGTGTTGATCGATCAGTGTAACCCTCAAAATAACAGACTAAACAGACGTTGGGGGACAGTGGAATTGTGGAATAGTACATGTCAGTATGTCAGTCCTATGAGTGTTCTGGTCTGTTGCTGTCTCAATCAGAGTCCCATGGGAACCGATGCTCGATAATGCAGAAGTACCTTTACCTCATGTTACCATCATCCATGCAGATGGATACGTGGTTATCGCAGCATTTTCCAAAGGCAAAGTCCAGGCCTCACTCTTGATGCAGCAGCCGGCTATAAATGAATTGGCGTGAGCAGACTAATGCTAATCGGGTTTAGCACAGAATGGATATTTTCTCTCTGTCACAGATGTCTTCCGTTAGAGTCGTGGTGGGCCAAAGTTTGGGAAATCAATTTTGTGCCATCAAAGCATGTTCTGCAGCAACAGTATAGCATTATACATGCAGTTTATGTACAATATAAATCATGATGTGAATATTCTTTTTCCATATTCTTATTATGTGTACATTCTTTTCTGTATTTTTTGTTTGAATGCACGCAGATGATCAGAGTAGGCCAGCACCTCTCCACAACCATCAGCCTCAGCACCGGCTCATCTCAGGGCTGTGTACTGAATCCCCTATTCTATAACTTCTACACCCACGACTGCACCTCCACTCATCACCGCAAAGCAATCATCAAGTTTGCTGACAACACCACAGTAATGGGACTGATCACTGGAGATGACGAGTCAATTTACAGGGATGAGGTGGAGCGGCTGTGACAGTGGTGCCGCAACAACAACCTGACCCTGAGCACGGACAAAACCAAGGAGCTTGTTGTTGATTTCAGGAGGAAGACTCACAGCATGAGTTCCCATCATTATTGAGAACTGTGTTGACAAGGTCTCTGATTTTTGCTTTCATGCGAGTTAACATCAGGGAGGATCTGACTTGGGGACCTCACAGTGTCGGACTGGTAAAGAAGAGACATTATTTCCTGCTGCACGGTAGAGAGCATCCTCATGTACTGTCTTTGTGCATGGTTCTCCCACAGCACAATAGCGCAGAGGACAGAAGCAATAAAAACAAGGACCACCAGACTTGGCAACAGCTTTTACCCAACAGCCATGAGTTGCCTCAACAGTATTAAATAACTAGAGACAGTGCAACACTAGACCAACCACAATAACAACATAATCCTTCTCACTCCATCATCACTGTTTCATACTACTGCTGCTATTTTTATCGACTTTTTATTTTGTACTGTATATAGTATCTGTATATATTTCTTCTGTATGTAGATTTTCCTCTTTTTTTATTCTTTTCCCCCTTTTTTTATATCTTTAACATTGGACATCAGCACCTTTAATGTCACAGCACAGTGGAATCTGGCGTAATGACAATGAAAGATTCCTGAATCCTGATTCAAGAGCAAAGTGAATAGATGACAGTTTGAGAATATCTGATTGTGGTTCATGTATACAATGTGAAATAGCTGATTTACGCCTGATAAATACAATACAATTGAACATGGTGACAATGCCATGTTAAGTTCCAATAAGAATGGAAATCTTAAAAGTTGAAATCAAAAATTGAGATATGCAGTTTACAATGCGTTATATACACTTGTGTCTGGTTTACCTTGCGAAGTTATGTACATCGGGCCTCCACTCTGTAGAGAAAAATAATGCAGGGGCAGTACTTGGGTAGATATTCAGTATTATGTGGTGTGTCTGTGTGTTGAGCTTTGTAGATATACAATGTATATTCATGTATTCGTTATCTTTTATTTATGGATACGGCCAGCAGAGTAAATAGTATCAAACAATAAGAAAACATTGCTATATGGGAAAACAGATTTGAATTGAGAAAAAAAACCTCACATTCAAATGATTAAAATACTGAATATTACTGTAATATCAATACTTACTTAAAAACTAGAAAAATAAGTATGCAGCTCGCAGATACAACGTTTTATTAATTTAAATGAGAAGAGCAATTCTTGCATTCTACTGGCTGCTGCACTGGATCTATTGTCAGTTTGAGGATTGAGACGGCAGAACTGAGGTTGCCAAATTCCATTTATTTAGGGTATCTTGTAATCGGATACGTCTTTTTATAAGGAGAATAAATACTGAAAACACAGGACAGGAGCTCTGGCAGCAGCTGTGGTTGTAATTATAGCCATTAGCTGCTGGCCTCCAAAGTACCTTTTCGACAGAAATGTTGACAGAAAATAGTCACAACAACAAACACAAATGAACAATTGATGGCTGGGTCATAATATCAACATCTCAAGAGTGAAAAAAGACAGAAAAAGAAAGACTGAAAAGATCCAACACAGCTCCATGTGTAGGGGAGATGTCACATGTTGTTACACTTTTTACTCTGTTGTGTATTTCTTGGAATCAATACGTCAGATTGCAAAAATATTTGTACCACATGAAAGATGAATGTCTCAAGAACGTTTTTTGTATCAAGTCATTTTCATATCTCATGTCAATGCAAAGTTATTGGCAATACAATGGAGAGTGTGCACTTGTAACAACTTACCCCATCGTGGGGTAAATTGTCACACTGCAGAGGGCAAGATGTCACACTGAAAAATTCTGAAAATAGTTGTCATTGCATTCGTAAAAGTCAGTGAATATGGCCATTGAACAAATTTTTACTTAAAGTATGCAATTGCACTGGACCGGCGTCCATACGAACTTAGTGTTATCCTCCACTCCCAGTCTTGAATATCAGTTTGCTTTTCTCAAGATAAAAGATTCAGCTGAACTATGTGAGAGAAGTATTGTTTTACAATGAAACTCTGAGCAGTCCAGAAATGTGGTCAAAGTTACATAGGCTGAAGCTGGAGTGAAGCTCTGCCTGACAATGAGCTCAAATATGTGTCCACATGCATGCGCGGGGAGGGTTGAGAAATCTCAAGATTGTCTTATAAAAGCAAAACTTTGAAAAATTGCAAAATGTGCAACATGTGCTTGACACGCTGAAGCCTGAGCGCCCAAGAAATATTGACTTCAGTCACCATCTGAGAGTGTGGAAAGGTTTGGAGTGAAAAAACTAGAAATATTCTCAGGAAAATGTTCACATGTTGAGTTATATCCTTCATACTTAGGACACTCAGGACTAACTGTTCTTTTACTGTTGCTCTCTTAAAAGAGTAACAACATAAGCATAAAAACAGAATGAAAACCACACATTTGCAACATATTGTGTTGGTTGGAGTGGAGAAATGTTTTGGCATTCTGGGCTGTTTCGACTCATCTGTCTGATTATTTCTTTTTGTTTCTTTCAATGATAGCTAAAAATTTCCTGGCTGAGCAAGAAGTATATCTGACTATGGTTCGAAATACCACTCAAACCAGAGTCGAATACAATACAACTGCAAATGTTTGCAACACAGAACTAATAAATATTAAGGAAATTTCATGGTAAATATCAAGATGCAGTGACAGAAATGCCTCCAATGGTGCGACAAAACTGCAGTTTTTTCTTTCCTGGCCTGGTCGGCTGGTGACTGCTGTGGTTGATTGATATGAGTGGACCAAGCGAAAATGGGACAGTTAGTGAATAATTACCAGCGGGGTTCAGGTGCACTGCTGCACGAGTTCTAACCATCAAAGATTAAAGGAGAAATAAACGCAATTTCAAAATATGATTCCTGACTCTCCATCTCTGAAAATGATGATATATGAGGTATTTTGCTCAGTGAGAGGAGGAAATCCATACATGGTTATTTGCTTATTGGACAATGGCAATACTTCTTGGCTTCATAGAGGACACGTTAAAGAATAAAATGCATTTTCCAACTGCAGCGACGTATATAAATACAATAAAACGAAACCATATGTTTGAATCATGAATATTTAACGGGATTCTGTGTGATTCAGTACATTTATTTATTGAAATGTTACCTCAGAATCGTCTCCCTAAACAGACTGACCACTAATCTATTATCAAAAGTGGGGAAATACTTTCTTGTTCAGCTCTTCCCCAGACAACACATCTTCTGAAACTCTGAAGCTTCTCCTTGTTTCTACACTATCACCTTTATGTCCCTAACATCACAAATGAGTTATGCTTAAACAGTTTTTGCATCATGTGAGTTTCATTTTTTGAAGTGAAAAAAAACAACCACACTTTATGATTCACAATGCGTCCATGACATTGAACCATTTTGTGACTTCTCTCTTCCAGTTTGTGTATTGCCGTATCTATTTATTTCCTTGAAAATTCCAGTGTGAGCTTTACAGCTACACAGCTCTCACCCAGGGTCAAGCAAAGTTGTCTTCGCAGCTATATGGAGAGTTTCCACTTGACTCTACCTTTACTGTCTATTTCTTTGTAAAATGTTGTCAAAACACACTAATTAAACCAAATTTACATCAAGTTGATGTCAGTGACCAAATTTCCTTGAGAAGAATATTTTTTGCTTATAAAATTTAAATTTCACTACAATTAATTTGTAATGGGGTCAACATTTGTTTTGGTTTCCAGTCCAGATCCTGGTTACTTGGGAGGGTCAGAGATGAAAAGTATAGTACGGAGAAGATCAGACAACGTTACAGCTTCAGATTCAGTTCATTAATTAGAACACTATGACACCATTTTGTATCAAAACAAGATGATAATCATGTTCTCAAAACTGATCTTAATCCCATGGTAAGGCATCAATTAATCATTTTGTATGAACTGTATGTTTTTGATTGGTACCTATGAGGTAGTGAGAACAAATGCCCTCCAAAATTTCCAATAATCCTCATGCACTCATTCAGTGCAAAGTGTATCAACATCCTCCTTCTCTGATGGAAGTAACAAAGCCACCCTAGAGCAAATGTCAAGTGACACAACTGCAATTGTCTCACCTTGTTTCCCTGAGCTGCCCAGTAAAGTACTTTCCATGACCCACTTGAAAACAATATCTATGAGCGACAGCTGCTCAGCAGATGGACAGCGACACACCTGCAGAACATAACTGGGACATTGGGTTGCGTGTGTGTGTGTGTGTGTGCGTGTTTGGTCAATTGGTTGGTTCATAATGTGAGTGAGGACCGCACACCTTAAGAAACTCTGGGTCTTTAATGACCCAAAAATCTATGGAACACAGATTAACTATGTGGCACTGGAGTGAGGGACAGAAAGAGGTAGGGATGAACATAGTAGGGATGAATGATGGCGGAAATATTTCAAAACATGAAACCCAGGAAGATTTTTCATGTAATGGAAAAAATTGTGCCTTTGGATGATAAGGCAGAGAATCTAGATGATGATGCCATCTTGAAACCACACAGTATAGGTGTCGTTCTACGCAGCTCAAAGGGAGCCAAGGCAAACTAAAAAAAAAAAAAAACATCTTCCCTGCATATGTTTATATGCATATGTTATTTATTTCACCATCTGGATTTAGTGCCATGTTTCATGGGTTGAGGTGAGGCAACGAGTGATGAGACAAATGAGTCAATTCAGCACCATTTACTATCATTCGTGTGTATTACTATCATTTGGCTCCATCTGTCAGATATTAAAAGTGTCTACGATTTTCTTTCTTCATTATAAATACATGCATTTACATTTTTGACGTGCTCCATCTATCACATTTGCACAAGCAAATGCCTGTTGCAATCCAGGCAGTGACGCACATCCAGGGAAGGGTTTGCTATGTTGCTAAATGGTACCTCGGCAGTGCCCAAGAAAATTTGGAACTAGTTAAAGCTAAAACTATCAGTCCTCGCAACACAAACTCCAGGCAAGGATGGCGATTGAACCCATGGTCTTTGGTACACTAGACCAGCACCATACCATCTTACCACTGCACATGCAGCAAACACACTTCCAAATCAGGAATCAGGAATCATTTATTGTCATTACAGCAATTGAATTGTGTAACGAAACAAAAATCAGAATAAACCCTAAAAAGACACAAAGTAGTGAGCAGATGCATGATCTGTCAATGGATATTTTGTCTCATTAGAAGTGGAAAAGCAAAAAGTTACACAATATAGGGCTCACCAAACAATGTCTGTCCAGTGAGTTGAAAATTGATGAATTCATAGGAAACTGAAACCTGGGTACATGCACGCTGTGCAATAATTAGCAACAAGACAAATCCAAGATGGAGGGAAAAGTATAAAACTTTTGAGCTCTGAGGTTTGGAAAAGCTCCAGCCTCGTCAGAGGGACAAAACCATCTCAGCGCCAGAGATGCCGTGGCTTTAATCCAGATGCGTGCAGCGTGAAGCTGCACGCATCCAGCGAGAGGGCGAAAACAGAACGAGGATTTGACGGAAAATCTGGACTTTCAATTTCTGCTAAGAGTCACCATACCAAGTAGAATTAAAGTTACTACACTTTTTAAAAGGAAGAAAGGGAAAATTGAATGTGGGGAGTGATGTAACGGTTCCTATCGAGGTTATATAAATGGAGTTTGTGTGTTTTTAAACTAAATTTTTTTGGAATGTTTCTGTTGTTGATTTTTGAATCTATGCAGTAATTTCACTTGACTCTCTCAGTGTTCAGTGAGAAAGTTATAAATCCAGGAAATTATTCAATCAGTTAAAGACCAGTTTCACATACGTTTCAAGGACCTTATAGACACACTGTACGCTCCCTACCTAACTGTCTCTGCCTTGTTTGCTTACAGGAGTGATACCTTGGCTGACTCTGTTATAAGAACACAGAGGAAGGGAAACTGACGCCAGCATCGATCAACTGCAATCCCTGAGAGCCATGGGCAGTCATTGAGACTGAAACATGTTTCCACATGGTTAGGACAGAACTCCATGAAGACAGTGATAACACAGCTGCTGCTGTCACTCATCTTAAGCTCAGTTCCACTACCCATCCACCAAAGGTGACCTTAACGGGAGACCCTATCTAAAAGGAACCAGAATATAGAAGATCTAGGGTGAGAGAAAGAGAGTTGAATGGTTGCTGGAGGAACATTGACAAACTGAACCATGGCCTGTCTGCTCAAGGATCTTGAGAGAATAACAATGTAAGGATGATATCATATCAATGGGTTATTTTCTGTTTGTCTCAATGCCACCGTCCATTGTAAGTCTGTATTAACTCCTTGAATGCTTTAATAAAACTGGTGCAGAATTATACACTTTGAGCGTTGGAGACAGGCGGAGAAAATGAAAATTTACAAAATAGAAAATGAAAATATTCTACAAATCTGTTGTGCCTGTGTTTGTTTAAATAATGTACAAAATTAAGGAGTTTTTTGTGTACAATTAAAAAAGAGTACCTAAGATGCTCACTTGGTATATGGCAGGGTTAGTGCACTAACCCTGCCGTAATATGGCACAGTCTGTGCACAGCTCCATGTGGATAGTATTATGTTTGCATGTTTGGTATGTCAGTCAATAAAAGAGAAGGAACTGGTGGCTGACGTCACTGAAAATTATCACCAAATTCGATTGGTCTCATTGTTATCCTACAGATATAGTAGAATCCAAGTTTCGATGGAATGTGGTGGTCTAACAAACAAATAGTTATAGTTTGGTGAGATTTCTGTTGTGCGACTGCGAATAAAGAGGTCACATATTTTCGCATAATTTTTGTTCCACTCATTTCTCAATCTTTCAAATAAATACTGACACAGAAACCCGAGAAAACTGAAGCCATCACAGCAATCTGCTTCTCTTTCAATGCTGGATTTTTGAATGGTGTGATATTCTTCCTTTGAGGAAGCAGCTTGAACTTTTCACATCATTCATCACGGGAGCCAAGCTGTAGATACATGTCATCATTTACCACCTCAACTCATCTGCTGTTGACTCAAATGCAGAGGTATAGGGGCCTCTCCAAGACGGATTGTGATGGATGAGGAGCAAGGTGGCAAAGCCTTGTGTGCATGCGTGCATGTGTGTGCGTGCGTGCATGCGTGTGTGTATTTTGGCCCTGTATACATTGAAGTAACAGGCCCAGCTGCTGGTGACAAGAGCCCTTACTAACTAAAATCATTTTAAAAAATCCATCTCTGTGCCCTTTTCAGCTCTGAAAGAATTCTTACTTCTTCATTCGTCATTGAGCAGTATTCTCTCTGGCTGCCATGCCTGCCAGGAGCCAGTTCTATTTATGGAGCTCGGAAACGCTACAGGGACGGGATGATCTCAAATTAATCACAAACTACACAGGCTGCAGTACAAAATGGGATTATCAGGCTCACCAGCAAGACTTTCTCAAAACACAAGGCAGAATATTGCTTAAAACAGTGTTTCCCAACCCTTTTTTCCCAACCACATTTTGCTCGCGGCAATTTTTTTCGCTCGGCTGCGAGTTGTCGACGGGGGTGGGCGGAGCGGCACGTGACTACTTTCTACGCAGCACACCGAACGACTTCCCGGCACAGCGGTTGAAAAACACTGGCTTAAAAGGTTGGAAACGTATGTCACCGTATAAAAGCTTCACTGCCTATAGTAAACTGTGCCATGGGCAAATAAAGGATAATTTGCCAAATGCTGGATGTGCAAGATTACTGCAAAGGTCACATACTGATCCTCATTAGTCACACTGATTAGAGATTTTATGTCAGACCCGGGTATAAATTCCCCCCTGCCAGTTCTCTTGTGCTTTTGCTGCTAAATCTCAAATAAAGTTGGTTGCGGTGAATGCAATTCTCTGCTGTTTGAAAAATAAACAACTGTACAAGAGTAAATCCATCATCGCATAGAGCTGAACTTGTGTAGTTCTGTGTTACTACTGTGACAGGCTAAAGTTTAGAATTGCGCCATTTTGCACTGGTCTGACAGGCAAGCTGGCCCTGGCATTTAAGGGGGGACTCTGGCCTGCCTTTCAAATGTGGCGCCTGTCAATGAAGCAAACATGGCTACTACACCAAAGTCAAGAGGCCTTTCAGTCTCTGAGGGGGCTTTTGGAACTAATGCCCAGGGATCATTACGAACCGTTTTCTGGGGCCAAAACATCATTCAAAGCTCTAAGGGCCCCTCTGTAATTCTTTTCATGCCTTGATGCGCTGCATGCATTACGCTGATTTGTGACTTATCATTGGTATTGTTTCCCCTCATTTCTCCCCCTTGTGACTTATCTAGAATGTGTTTTTTCAATATGCTCCTGTTTTCGAATCGAGAGAGAAATGTTCATGTCATGTGCCCTATAAAGTAATATGAGTTAAATGTGAGACATCTTTCACATTTTATGACATCAAATACCGTATATCAGTTGTTAAGCTGTACCATGGTGGTCATCTGGTAGGCCTCATAGAAGGGAACTCCCAAACCATACTGGAGGGTACTTTCGGTTGTTAAAGCGGTTGCCCACAGTAAAGTGCCATGCATGGTCGAATGGCAGTGCCGAAGGTTAGTGTGGTGAGCTATTGGGACCCAAGAGTGAGAAGAAAGGGTAAAGCCTGCAGTAGTGCTGAGTTTGCTACTGTTTGGTGAAGTTGCAGAATTCTGTCAATTCTTTGTATTGTTTGCAATTTCCTTTTACTTAAAATTTGGATTGCACACAGGATTCGTTGTCTTTTCTTGGAGGTTACCTTGCGGCAAAACTAACAGTTCACATACCCAACTCATTGATCCTGAATGTGAAAGCAACCCGTCTCTTTTGTATCTTCATATCTATATGTAACCTTGAACAGGAAATGCATTTTTAGATTTTTACTGTCACCAGGCCACTCTAATCACAATCATCAGCATGTAGACTATAGGGTCTTCAGGATCTTTTTGAGAGATGTTAGATGTAAACGTTAGAAGCTTATTGTTAATCAGACAGGATTTTTCAATACATAGAGGAGGTCTCTTCTGTTAGATTTGTAATCATGCAGGAAAGCAGTTTATAGGTGTATGACACATGAAGGTTGATAGTGAGGTTGAGTTTTGAGGCGTTGAGCTTACTCACCCAACCATCTCTTGGTGGAAAAGCTTCACCTCCAGAACTAGCTCGGGTTCCTTCCCCCCCAGTGAAGTGACGTTCCATGTTCTGAAAGCCAGCTGATCTGTCTGAGGGTCAGGTCGCCAAACCCCACCCACCCGTAGACCGCCACCCATACCACAACGCACCGACACCATACAGCCCCTCCGGCAGGTTGTGGGTTCCACTGGAGGGCAGGCCTATGTTGCCTTTTCAGGCTGTGCCCGTCCGAGCTCTGTGGACAGAGGATCGGCCAACAGGCGCTCGCTGACGAGCCCCAACCCCGGGCCTGGCTGCGGGGTGGGGCCTCGGTGATGCTGATCTGGGCGACGTAAGACTTCCTTGGTTGTTTCTTCTTCATTTGGGATACGGAGCATCTCTTAGTCCGATCCGTCACCTGAGACCTTTTTGCCCTGGTGGGGTCTCTGCAAAATTATCGGCAAAAAGGTCAACGG
The DNA here is from genome assembly GCA_900312935.1 of Carapus acus. NCBI lineage: Eukaryota > Metazoa > Chordata > Actinopteri > Ophidiiformes > Carapidae > Carapus > Carapus acus. The sequence continues at coordinate 9,251 of OMPJ01008705.1, read as the reverse complement.
AGCTCTTAGGATCATACGGGGACTAAAACCCTTCCACCATGTGAAGGTGGCAGCTCAGGGAGGGGCCATCAAAATATTTGGCGCTGTAGATTTTCAGAATTTTATGTAATTTAGCTGGTGCGTGATGACTAACAGACCATGATGGATAACTTCATACACCAAAAACGGCGTATAGAAACATGTCTCACATGCACAAGTGGGAGAGCAATTACAACACTGATAGTTCTCATTAATACACAAATGTGAGTCCATTCAACTCTGTCAATCTCTGTCTTTTTCATTCAACACTGTTCTCATTCCAATCACCACCGACCTCAGCTGTAATTGACAGGGTCGTTCCATGGGTTGACATCATACAAAGAGAAATGGGATCCTTGAATGTGTTTGAAAAGAGACGCTGTGTTGTTTTCATTATTTCATCAACCTGGTGCACTGAATCATGACAAACAACACACTGATCCATTTGCTGTAGTGACGCTACAGGAATGCTCTCAACGTGTGGATCAGCAAGATATGTCAAGGACAAAGGACGATAAATTGGTTTGTTGTAGCAACTCAACAATATTGTCTGTTTACCTATGATATTAGTGACTAAGTAAACAAACATATTTCAACCTCTATGGATGCATATTAACAGTGCAATCCAAAAGAAAGAAACCTGTTGACCTTGGTAGACAAAGCAGTTTTTTAATCATCTTAAAGAATGGATCCCAAATACTTAAAATAAATGACACGGTACCATACACTGAGGTATTATAAGACTAAGCCTAAATACCCAAGTTTTCATCCTCAATAATTCAACCTCACTGGATCAACTGTCCAGCTCACCTCGGAGGTTCTGATTAGGTGGAATTTTTTCAGATGTTGTCAAACTGATAAAATGAGAATGAAGCGGATCACTGGTGTAAAATAGGGACTGTCTTATTCCTCATGACTCAACCTCTGCAGGACAGGCTCAAACTGACACTTTGCAGAGAACTGTGTTGCTATTGTAACATTGAGAGAAATGTGTAGGATATTTTGTTTGGTCATTGCCCATCTGAGATAATTATTTCCTGAAGCATTCTTAAGGGATGAAAGTGTTGACTGACAGTGTGGACTGTAAGACATCTCCCTCAGTGTCCATCTCCTGGCATTATTTTATTCTGTTTGTGAGTCATCAAACCACAATTATGAGATTCTGCTAATTGGGAGTCATTACACGCTCGTATTAAAAAGTAATTTTGTGACGCGGAACAAAAACAGAGCCATTGGAGCAAAGAGCATTCCACTCACCAACTATGGTATGGTTTGCCATTCCTACAGCCGAACTGAGTAGACTTCATGAAATGTTTCGCTAATCTAGAGTGGAAAAATTACATTCAGTAGTTGTACCTCTCTTCTGTGCACTTCTCTTTTGTGGTAATTCTGTGAAACCAAAATTTGTATGTGCTGTGAGGGTGACTGTCCCTTCAAGGCGCAAACAACAACACACAACATTTTTCACAACATTTTTAGTGCTTGGCAAGCAGCTGACAATCTTTCAGTATATCAAGGAGGTGATTTCTGTGTTACTGGATGCCTGCTGATGGTTCTTTGCTTCTTCTCCTAGTGGGCACTGGAAACTTGTGAGTGAAACTTTTGATGTTTTGCGTAATGGTTTGGATAGTGAAAATCAACATTTTCAGTTAAGCTTTCCTTTGCACTTTGGTTATGAAATGACAGGAATTTAGCATTTAGGGGATCACGGCGGTACAGTATTGCAAATCCTGGTATGAAATCAGTTAATGTGCCCCTGAACAAGACACTGAGGCAACCGATATGCCACAAGTGAAAGACTTGACACTGTCCCTAATACAATGCTGGATTGTGATTATGTCAGTGTCAGACCCCTCCAAAATTTATTGATGTCTGTCCTGACTTTGGCAAATATATACATTAGATCACCTCAAGGTTGCGTTCTCTCCCCGCTGCTGTTCTGCGTGTTAACCAACAGCTACACCTCCAACCATCAGTCCAGCAAGCTCCTTAAGGTTGTGGATGACGCCACCCTCATCAGACTCCTATCCAATGGATGAGTCCGCTTACTGGTGGAAGGTTGACCACCTGGTGACCTGTTGCAGGGAGAACAATCATTGAAGACTGTAGTGGTGGACTCAAGGAGGAACTCAACCCCTGTTGCCCCCATCACCCTCTAAGACTTCCCAGTTTCCTTCCACTTCCTGGGGACCATGATCTCGCTCAACATCAACCCCTCATCAAAAAGGGACAGCATAGGATGCACCACCTGTGTCAGCTGAAAAAGCATAACCTGCCAAAGTCAATGATGGCGTACTTCTACAGCCTCCTCCATCACAGCCTATGGCAAGGACCAAAAGAGGGTGCAGTATAAAATCAGACCCGCAGAGAGGGTCCTGCGCTCCTATAGCCATGGGCCTCACTTTGATATTGTACAAGTGCTGTATTCTACATTAACATTGCAGCAACGACTTCAACAATCGGGTCTGTTAAGTGTCTTTCCGGTCCAGGCATTTCACTTTTAAATTTAAAAACAACATAATATAGCAGTGTCATTGGCCTTTCATTTGTCACCGAGAGGGTGAGAGATTGGATAGAAAGCACAGCAGGAGCAGGAGCAGGACTCATTTTCATCTTAGAAGGATTATTTCTCAGGACAGCCCTCTCATTAAGGAGAGGGCCAAGATATTGGTAGATGTAGTGTCTACCATCAAAGTGTCCCCAATGATGAAAGCAATAAATAACACCGGGTAACAAAAATTGAAAATAGTCTAGGTTTTTATAACTGATTTATGACCATTTTGCACTGCCGAATCCCAATTTTTTCTCAATCAGGTCAGGTTGTTATGCTAATTTGATTAGAAAAATCCAATATTCTGACAAAATTGATTACATTCTTGTGACATTATCAGTTGATTTTTCTTCATATTTCTCATACAAAAAAGATTTAAGGAGAAAAAAAGTCATTTTGTAACAGAGTGTATAAATCAAATGGAGGAATACTTGTCACTGATTAGGAAGTTCTCTAGCACTCAGTGACGTGGTTTGTTGTCCAAACCAGGGGAATTCCAAACTTCAGACAACTCTTCTTGGGGGCCGCAGTGGCTCAGGTGGTAAGGGACTATGTCTAGGCACTGTAGGGTCCCAGTGATGACACAAGAGCCTGGAGGTTTGACTTGTGACTAGAGAGACTGCATTTTGCCTCCTGAGAACTGCAGAGGTGCCCTTGTAAGGTGCCTAACTCCCAACCAGCTCAGGGGTGCTCTCAGAATGGGCAGCCCCCTCACTCTTGGGACCCTCTCTTACTGCATTCTTCCCTGTGTTTATTTGTAAGAGTGAAAAAGATGTCATTTCCCCTTCAGGGCATAAATAAAGTGTATGTCCCCTTTTTCTCTTCTCTTGCCATTGGTCCACTGACGCAGATTCTCCATTCATGACTTGTATACAGTGTGTGGCGCCCAAGCTTTATCGTCGTCACCAAATATAATATCAAAAAGCATGCTTTATGAAACTCGCGACCAGATCCCTGTTAGGAGCAGTGGTGTATTGTTGAGTTCTGGAATCAAAAGACATCAATTTGTTGAGCGGTAAAGCAGTCATCTTATCACTCCATGATCCTCTGTGGTTCATTGGCACCATAGGCTTTGCCTGATGTCGACTCATTGATCTTGGTTTGTTTGGCAGCATATACTGTATGTGTTCCAATTTTGTTGCACTGCGTAAAAATTCCAATTCACCTTTTGCTTTTATTCATATTATTTGCATCTAAAGACATCCAGTATCTTCACACCATTCACCAACATTTGATTTGAAATCCCTTGTAGAGGTTTCTGGGTCTTCAGCCACAGTGTGCTTTGACAGTAAATACACCTATCCCACTCTTCCTCCAGGCTCGCAGAGAGTGTTTCGTATTCATCTGCCTCAATGGCCGTATCCTTCCAAAGGAACACAATGTTCTCTTGACAGCCTCTCAGGAGAAAGCAGCTAGGACGCCCATTCAACACGCAAAAAATAGACACTGCTTTCAATATCTCCTGTTGAAAGTCATGGCTCCCTAACAACATTTGTCATCCAACCCACATTCCACCCAGCTGTGACGCCGAGTGATGCAAATTCCCAAATCGCAATGCACGGATATTGCAAAGCAATAGTCCTGTGTTGAGCTCCACGGGAGGCGTTTGTGTGGGGTTGCAATGAGTCTCGTGGTTCAGGTCTATATAAATACAGCGGCGTGGGTGGTGATGCACTCCCGTCGATAAGGTTCACACTGCTGTAAGTGACTTGACTTGACACTGGGGTCTAAATATCACAGGATCACCCCATGTCTTCAACTCAGAGCTCCTTCTTAACAGAAGTAATCACTTATCCTTTGTGGGCGCAGTCCACCAACAATGACTGGCTGCCCCCACTCTCTCATCCACCCTCCCAGCCCACACACAGATTTATCAGTTCTCTCCTTCTCTCTCATTGTGCTGTCATCATCCCAGATAGAGTAGTGAGATGATTTTTCCATCCAGTGCATTTCAATTCCCATTAGAGGGAATATTGTGCTCTTTTAAAAGCGCTGAAAGTAAATCAAACGATAGTGGCCCTGCTGAAAGCCGGCCCATATCTCCCAAGCAGGTGATTCAGGGAGATTCAGCGAGCTGTAAATGAAATTGCGTATATCTTCTCATGGCTATATTTGCAATGAGCCTTTCAAATGAAACTTAAGTTGTGATTTTTTTTCTTGCTCATGTCTATATATCCGTTGAAATAGTGGCACAATATTGTTTCGTTTGATGGTTTCTTCTCAAAGAAAATGCCAATTGAACAGCCATATTTGAAATAATGTGTCAACACACACTCACCTTTGGGAGTGATAAAACAAATAGCGGACGAAATCTTTCAAAAAACAACTCTGCAAAGAAAATCAACACTTCACAAAAACTTAATGAACTGAGGGAATTAGAGCACTTTGGAGAGCAGACGGGTTTCTATCAGGTGCCACCGGCAAATGTAGTGCAACATATTGCAATTTAGCTTGACAAACCTTTGCTTTGATTTGATTTGATTTTTTCCACCCGCCACCCAATCACTGCTGGCCTGCGTGCTTATCGATCCTAACCAAGAGACATTGTCTTCTGAATCAAAGGTTTTGCAAGTCCGATCTTGACTGTGATGAGCTTTCAATTCATATTAGATTGTACTAATATCTGACAATTTGATTCTGTATATGCACAAATGACTTACTAGGTCATCCTCAGACGAGCCTTCCATCGTCGTTTCCAAATGAACTCCTGTTCAATTACATTGCGTTTTACCCTATGATCAGAAAATTGTTAACGAAGATAAGCAATTCAATTGTAGCTGTTCTATTCAGAATTATTCATCAAGCTACTGGAAGTTACTGCTCCATCCAACCCACCATAGATTTTAAAAGAATCTGACTGACAAATACCAACATTCCCTGAACAAGATAATGCAATCCTGATTAGGAAAATGTTGATGATGAACATGATGAACCTCTATCATGTCCCAACTGGATAGAGCAGTGCCGCTGGTTCATCCAAGATTCAATGTGATTTTAGCATTAAACTATGATTGACAGAAAATTACACACAATCACATGAGAATGACATTCTGCCTCCTGCAAAATGTGGATTTCAGTTTCATGCTTTTGTCAAGATCACATTTGAATGTCGTATTTTGCTAAGTGAAATCAAAATGCCAGAGTTGTGAATGTCTAGTGTAAACACTCACGTCAAGTCTCAGGGAGGCAAATTAGCAACGCAGCCCGCTCAAGCTGGAGTGGTGCTAGTAGAAGCCGTGGTATGGCTTTTCCAGCTCATTGCCTTTTTCATTGCGGCTCCAAGAGCACTCTCCCTGCTACCTGAGATCTAAACGTGGCTGCTAGAAAAATTCAGACCAAACTCAAGAAATAGCATACAGAAAGAATTGGAGAAACAAAACTGACCAAATCTGAAATGAAATTCCATCATGGTCTTTTGTAACCGTTTCAAAAAAATATCATCGACACGAGACGAGCACCTGATATGATTTATACATTAAGCCATCAAGGCCAACTTGTCATAAGAACAAATAAGCCTGCATCTGTTTGCCTAAGTGTTCTACCGGTAAGTTTTATTTAGCAGCCTGTGGTCTCAATAGGTGTTTACAGCTGTGCCCACACTGTGGTGGTTTCTGTGTTATTTGGCAAAGCTACAGGGGGACAACTTGTTCCTGTGCACTGTTCAACACCAAAGCTTAAGAGAATTAACAAAATGCATAGATTTAGCATCGATTTGACCCGCTCTCTCCTTTACCTCAGTCTATCGTTAGCCCTGTTCACAGCAGAGCACGTTTAAATGAAAGTGTGTACACAAAATCCTGCATTATAATTGGATAAGTCAAGTGTTCCTAATTCTGATTCATCTGTGGAGAAAAAAAATATACTTCCATATTAGACACATTTCAACACAACAAAATCTATAATCTTTGGGCCCCATTAGGATATATTGTATGTCTGTCTGATAAGTCCTGTTGTCATCCATCTCCATTAAGAATCAGTTAACTCTGACAAATCTCTATCTGGAATCAAAGCAGTACCTAACCGCTCTTGATTCTTGGTGAGCTGCTCTGCCTCCGGAGCCATTTGTCCCATTAGTGTACCACTGAACAATGTTATGATACTCAATGTTTGATATCACTTATTAGCATTTTCAGTGAATTGGAAAATTGGAAATTGGAAAATTTTCTGAGAGATTATAGATCGAGATCTGACTTCAGTGCTGTTGTGAAGAAAGGAATGCTGGTGTTGATCTTTTTCAGACTTTGAATATACAGTATACACTGCTCAAAAAATAAAGGGAACTCCTAAACAACACAATGTAACTCCAACTCAATCACATTTCTGTTAAATCAGCATATGCAGTAAGGGAGCAGCACGGATTTATCATTTTGATTTAGATTTTATTTTCCATAATTTGATAAATAAAAATTTCCTACTGGAATATTTAACTCATTGAAATCTTGAATGTGTTGTTTTATCAGTGACACTGCTCTTGGAGGGAAGTCTTGAAGTAGTAATTATTTTACAAAATTAATTGCTGTTCTTTTCCCTGTTATTCTGCGTGAGAATCACATCTTCTAATGCAGGCAGAAAAAACAAGAAATGAAGCATCTGGGATGACTCCTGCCTTTATTTTCCCGTTGAAATGATTTATTTAGATACTTAATAAGCATTGAATGACATGAAGTACTTTGATATCAAATAAATTTTCAGTGGTAAATCTGCTTTACATATTGAGCAGCAGTCTGGGGAAGGGGAAAAATGAGCCCAGCAGACAAGCAAGATGAGAAAAAGAGATTGCCACCTGTAATTCTCTACCCGGGGATGAAGAGATTGCTACCTTCCATTTCACAAGCCTGTCCCCTGTGAGCTGGTTTAGTCAGTTCTGGTTTGAAGTGGGATGGCCACAAGTACTGGCGATCCACTTAACTGGGGACAGCTTTCCTAAACATGATAAATTACACCATTGGAGCAGAAATAACATTCTAAACTTTTGTTTGATGAACTGGGCTGCTGTTCCATTTAGTTTGTTGTGCAATGATCGAATTCCCTTTTCACGCTCCAGTTTAATTGGTGTGTTTGGAGACGATTCGGTTCCTTTTTTAGTGCTCTGCGAGGGGATCTTTCGAAAACACGGATCTATGTTTTTGCTGAATGTCAGTATCATTTTATCAACAGGTGCAGAGTAGAAAGGATTATTCACAGTAAAAAGCCTTTGTGTCAAATTTGAAAATGTGATTTCCATCACATGCGGATAGTTTTGGTATTAGCTTCAGTTAGCACATTGACAGGGCGGCAGTGACTCAGTTTGTACAGACTGCCTAGGGACTAGAGGGTGGCTGGTTGAAGTTGCTGCACGGACCACAAAAACTGGAGGTCTAACTGGTCAATGGAGGGATTCCTGAGCACTGTCGAGGTGCCCTTTGAGCAAGGCACCTGACACCTTCACAAACTCGGGAGTCCCTCCCATCTTACATGGCATCGTTTCTGTAAAGAGATTTTTGTACTTGAGTGTATTTGCATGTGTCATCTTCATGAATGTATTTGATAAACAAATATGAGCTTGAATTGTAAATATCCCCTGTACCTTCATTTCTGATGTGACACACCTCACACCTCATAACTGAGGCTATTGTTGTTGATCCTGAATCCCTCAGAAATACACTTTGTAATGATACAGGTACTCTGGATGGCTTTACCTTGGCCTCCAGCACTACTGTAAAAACTTAAGCCGTTATCTTTGATCAAGGTATGTCATCCAACTCGCACATAAGACGAATGTCAAGAACCACTGTCTTCCACCTTCGTAACATCGCCAAGGTTAAGAACATGCCGTCTTTCAAAGATGCTGAAAAACTGGTTATCGCTTTTGTTACTTCCAAGTTGGATTGCTGTAATTCTCTACAATCAGGCTGTAACAATAAGTCACTAAGGCCTCTCTTGCTAGTTCAGAATGCTGCTGCATGCGTCTTGACAGGAACTAAGACAAGGGACTATATCTCTCCTGTGTTAGCCTCTCTGCACTGGCTGCCTATAAAATCAAAAATCTAATTTAAAATCCTCCTCCTCACCTACAAGGATCTCAATGATCAGGCACCATCATATCTTAAAGAACTGATGGTGCCTTATCATCCAACCAGAACTCAGCGATCCCAGAGCGCAGGGCTACTTGCGACCCCTAGAATCAGTAGAAGTAGAACAGGAGGCAGAACTTTTGACTATTAGGCTCCTCTCCTATGGAACCATCTTCCAGTTTCAGTCCGGGGGGCGGACACCCTCACTACTCAGAGTAGGCTTCAAACTTTCCTTTTCAATACAGCTTACAGTCAAACCTAGTTATGTTGTTATAGATTTAGATGGCTGAGCGATCTCTCATGGTGCACTGAGTCTCTGTCGTTTACTTCTCCGCTCCACTTTCTTCCTCTCACCTGTATACATCCATGCCTTATTTATGTATGTTACTAACTCGGTCTCTACCTCGGAGTCTTTGTGCCTTCGATCCGCAGATTGCAGCCAGAGCATGACCAGTGGTGGACTGACATGCTGCTGTGATGACGGACCACCAAAGGGTCTGGGCCCAGCTCCTGATCCACGTGCTTATATTTACACACATCTACATACAGTTAATACAGTGGCTCTTAACCTTTTTGGAGGTCCTGAACCTACCAGTTTATTCTGTGCCTTCACGGAACTCTTGCTACTC
>OMPJ01008704.1:28358-57005 GCA_900312935.1 Carapus acus | reverse complement strand
TATAAGTCTAATTTTGATTTAACCTCTAAACCCGACATTAAATACAGCTCATTTATCAAATATGATTTGCTACTACTCATTATTGATGGTTCGATTTACTTAATTTAAGCCCTTCAAATTTACTCGATTATTTAAGTACATCTACTAAATCCGTTCATTCAGACACAGTTAAAAATATGACTTGCTCCTACTCATTATTGATGGTTCGATTTACTTAATTTAGACCCTTTATATTGTACTTAATTTTTTTGAGTGTAAAAATGTTTCACCAATTAAATTAAGTAATGGTCAGAATATTTTTTTGAGTGTAGGCACTATTTCGGTGTAACGCAAGCGTGACTTTATTTTTATCAGTTTTTATTTTATCGGTTTTAAAGCCAAAAAATCCGATACCGATATTACATTTTTATGCCAATATCGGGCCGATAATATCGATGGGCCCGATATCATCGGACATCTCTATCTGTGATCCACTTGTACATGTGAATGTAAAGTTAACTGTGAGAGTGAAATGAAGCCAGTTATCATGCAGCACAACATTTTATTCTGTATTTTACAATTAACTATATAAATTAAGTCAGTCCTTGTAATTTCTTTGTACCAACCTTGACTCATCCTGACTGGGACAACCTATATAATCCCACACATACCTATAAAGACAGTTAGATTATGTATCATGTGACATTTATAACTTCTTCATTCCGATCTGAGGTAAGAGTCTCGTTCCTCCAAGGCTGGGGAAGGATTACCCTCACCCCTACATCCTGGGCCCCCTCAGGACCTGGGCCGCGGGACTGCTGCCCTCCCAGCCCCCACCGCTCCTGGTTGTGGATGATTCGGAGGGAAACAAAGTGCCGGCTCATAGGCTAAAGAAAACCCCTATTGCTGTGTGTGTGTGCGTATTTACGAATGCACTAGCTTCGCCAGCTAAAAGCTTGCCCACTCAGCGGTACCATATCAAGGTTCAGGACCAGAGGCAGATATGAAATGACAGGTGTGACTTAGGAAAGACCCTTAACATTTGTCATTGGGGAGTCGTGGAAAGATGTGAGGAAGAGGATCCAGTCACCTTCCAAAATGAAACATCGTTCAGAATCAGATTTGAAGTAAACGGTAATAGTTTTATTTATTATTGATAGTTCTAGTCACAGCCTAGATCCAGAGGGTCGGTATGTACTTCAAGTAATTCACTGATCCAGTGATCCAGGCAACTTAAAGCCCAGTATCTTAAAGACGACACAGAAAAAGAAGGAGAGCTAAGCAATATTACAATATATTATCCTTGAAAACTTGTAAAGAACAGTTGTAGTTTTTTTTTACATTGACTTTTTAAAAATCTAAAACAAATGACCAGACAAAGCCCAGTGTACCAAGTTGTCAGGGATTACTTTAAGACAAACAAGGTCTTCTAGTCAATACATGGCAATATGGCATGATGGGTGGCTCCTCATGTCACCCATCATGCCATGAGGAGATCACAAGATTGCCTTGTCACAACAACAATTTAGATATGTCTCCAAGGAGACGACGGAGAAAACACAGAAGGAAACAAGGTGGCATCTGGAGTAAAGTGAGAGCGCAAGCCCATCGTCCACCTATGCCCAGCATTATACTTGCCATTGTCCCGACCTTGCAAAATAAACTGTAGTCTTAGTCAAGCGTGATTGTGTTTGCTGCATAACCAACAACAAGTAGTAACACCAATAGCAAGGCTATTTAACTTAGATATTAAGTGGGCCAAAATGATGGGTGGTTTGTGGGTCACACTGATTATTTTGTCAAAGAATCGCAAAAGTCAATGGGGTGGGGGTGGGAGGGGTTGCTGCTGGTCCACAAGCAGCTCTTTTTCAAATCACACACATCTCTTGTGGGCCATTGAAGATAGGGCGACCCAATATGGCCTGTGGTCTGCTAGAACAGTGTCTCCCAACCAGTGTGCGGCGACACACTAGTGTGCCGAGAGAAGTCATCAGGTGTGCCGCAGCATAGCCCCCACCACCACCCTTCGGCTCACGGCCGAACCCGGGCAGAGAGTCGCGTGCCCCCCGTCAACAACTCACGGCGCGGAAAGATAGGCGAGCGCATTCCCCCACAGTCACCCCCGCACCCTCTGTTGACGTACGCACTGCCCATGTCAACTCACGGCCAAACCTAGGACGTGCTGTGAGTGTTTTTTACAACGTCAACTGTGTGCCGTGGCTGAAAAAATGTTGGGAAACACTGTGCTAGATGAAAAGTTCAGACAAAAACAGTACACTCTTTCTCATTCCTGCTCACCAAACTTGGTGGACCTTACTATTGCCTGGGAGTTCTGCAGAGTCATCTCAACAGCTGTCTACATTATTCTACAAGCTGTCACCAACACGGCACTTTATTGGACCTACTCAATATGTAATGCCGGCACCAAACACAGTGCAGCAGTGGTGATGGAAGCTTGGGATTTAAACAGGGCGAGCTTTAAAAAAAGTTATGCCAAACTTTTAACAATTGTGATACCAGGGCCTTGGACCACTGTTGTGCGCCATTCTAGATAGGCAATAAAGCTGCTGTCATTTTCCAGCTACTGCAGTAAAAACAAAGGATAGCGCCATATTCTGGTATATTTTTAAAATTCTCTTAGGGCCAATTAAAAGTTGATAGTAGGCTGAGTTGGTCCGGCGGCTGTAGCTTGGACACTCCTGGATTAAGAACCACATTTGTGCCTCCCTCTCTCCTTCGCTCAACTCACTACAGTTTGCATACTGACCAAACAGATCCATGGATAATGCTGTCGCCCAGGTACTGCACATCTTTCTGACCGACCTTGATAACTAGAACAGTGCCGCAGCTGGTCAATATAGGTCAGGACTGGTATATTAGGGTGCTCTTTTTGGTTATATAGGTTTTTTTAATGATGTGTTTTTTTGTGTTTTTATTAATTTCTTGTATTTTTACTGTCTCTGAATTCGACATGTCTGCCCCAGCTACCACTAAGAGTGTCTTGTGTTTGTCAAGATGGATAAAAGGAATATGAAAAATACAGCAAGGGGGAATTTTGGACTATATATAGGCCTGTCAGCCAAAAAGTATTCTAACCAAAAAGACCAATTTGAAAGTCAATTTCATTCTGAGGAAATCACACAAATCCTTAGAAAGAGCATAGGAGCCAAGAGCAAAATAAAAGATGTTAACACATATCAGATATCAGAATGCCAAAAAATAAGCCAACACAGAATCCAGGATCCTGAATCAACAAATCATGTGGAACAGATGAGGGCAGAGCTGCACCTACAAACAGTACCTGGAGGAAATTAAATCATCTGGAGGGCATTTGTGAAATCTGCAAGAGTGAGGAATTCATGATTTGTAATATGAAGAGGGAGGAGGAGCTTGTCAAGATCAGGGACCAATGCAGTTGATTTGGGTAGGAGTGACAATACACACAGTTGAGCTCCAAATGTGTAATGGAGTCAAATCACTAGAAAAACATTTATGACTGATATATTCATTTCAGCTTTATCAAGGAGGAATATTACAATTTCGAATATTACTTGGTGAGATCCAAATTGGATTGTAGTTCTTTAACTCTCAAGGCATATCACAGATATCGCAGAAAACAACATTGTAGTTTGCATATTATACCACTAGATGGAAGTAAATAACAGCAATACATTGTGTATTGTTTGCTCTCAGAGGGTGATCATTCAATAAAACTGCCTCTTCCAGTACGAATGTGCCACTTCCCGGCACGGGGCTACATGAGTGAAAATGCACAAGTGATGGGAGGAAGGCATCCATATCATTACAGTTAATATTGACAGGTGTCGATGTTTTGGTAGTTCTGGCTTCAACCACCTCTGTCAATAGGACTATATATTGTATACTGATTATTTAGTTATTACACTATACCCCTATATTGATTCCATCTGAGGAAACAAACCAATAAAGGTTCAGAATAAATTAAAACAAAAGATGCAGGGTGCAAAAAGATGGTAGGTCCTCTGGTCAAGTGTCTGGTTAAGCACTAGCAAAGTCCAGGAAAGCTACTGTATCAGCGTTCATACGATCCAATTTAGTTGGGGCTCACAATAGACAGAAAGAAAAAAAGCCCTCAACAGCAACGTATACACACCAAGGGCCTCATTTATCAACCGTGCATAGTGCATAGCACTTTCAAAGGCAAATTGTAACATTTACCAATTCGTACTTGTGCGTAGAAATGTGTAACTTACGCACACCTCAGACCATGCATCTGCAGAACATCTATCCCTGTCGATCCCAGTGTACAGGTACACTAACTTGCAAAACAGCAACACATAGTCACGAGGCGCTGTTATTGACGTTCACTTTGACTTAGACTTGATCTGACCTGATTGGCTGTATTAGTAGATATGAGGGAACTGCGTTAAGTCGTTGTGTGTTTATTTGATTAACACATTGGATCTAATTTTCTGCACCCACAGTGGGAGCAGTGCGCAAATGCACAAGCGTGAAATTTAGAGGGAACATTGACCATTGCCTGTCTTGCTTTATTGGAGAATTTGGAGAACCATGCACTTCGTAGGCAGCACGTTTTCAAAGAGCGTGCAGATGTTCAGTGAGAGCACAGAGTGGCTTCTCAGCATGTCGTGTTGAAGCGGGAGACGAATCGCAGCAAGGACATCCCAGTTCACACCCACCTTGTGTCCACCCTAGGATTTTTGGCCAACCGGGACATTTCAGTGAGAGATTGGAGACATATGTGGCATCTCGCAGAGTTATGCCGGCAGTGTTAGAGGCAATCATTTCTCCTGCCCCGGTTAACATCTAGTTCCCATACAAACATGACCAACAAGCCAAAATTAAGGATTTCACGCCATCGCTGGCTTCCCAACAAGTGTGTCTCTGTTTAACTTGCTGCCTGGAGGAGAAACGCATCACCCGTTACTTCTGCGGAGCAGCTCTGTGAACGTGCACCTCCAAAGTATTTTGTCCAGTTCAACATCAGCTAGTTGACAAATTGGCGTTAGCTAAGAACTGAGCTTTGTTTGAACAACAATTTGCACTTGCAAAATTGGAGATAAGCAGTGAAAAAATGTGATGTACCTTTATTTCACTGGTTTTACTGGTTGTTTTGCATCCTCAGCTGACCTGCTAAAATGAGCCATGGAATCTTTGTCCATCCACTTCTTTTCCATCCCCTCATTTGCGCAATCTTTTTTCTAAAGTATTATTTTCACCTGCAATCCTGCTTTTCCAATGTTCCCGGTTATCTGAAAAGAGTTATTTCCAAACCTAGTATTTTCTAGGGGAAAGCAGAGCAAAATTTTCTTTCTGGTTGCTGTGTTGGAAACACATTAAGGCTGTTCAAAAATTCAGTCATTGTAAGAAAAGGTCAGATGCGGCAAAGCCCCTCACTTCTAATCCTGGTTGAGTACAGTTTTGTATTCCAGTAGCATGTGTTTCAAAATTGCCTCCATAGTTAATTTTTTCATGTGAATCAAATCACTGCAGCTAAAAAAAAACTTTCTTTTTGTTGCAACCTATGAAACGTTGTCTACTCCCATCATTTGACACAGTTTTAGTCAAAACATTGCTTGTGGCCAGCTACTGCATTTCACAGCCATTTCACAGCATATATTTCGCTGTTTCAAATCATTCACAGTTGGGCCTCAAGTAATATTAGTGATAGTTTGTAGAGAGAACTGCTGACATCTAAACTCATGCACCTACTATGGTTGACAATTTTATCTTAGGGAAAAAGTAATAGGATCCATGACACAAGTGTTGGCAGTATTGTTTGCAGTTGATACCCAGCCAAATGACTGAAACACTTAACAATCATGTTCCCACAAATCTGACTGTACATTCAAGTGAGGGGTTTACACAGTTTTTAGTCAAGCGAATTCCAACTCTTGCTGCTACTGATAGTATAGTGATGATGACAGAAATAATGATTAAAATGTTATCTCTCTCAATCATGTCGTACCGTATACATTGCACATGTCCTTTGTGCAACACCCTCAAATGCACGGGCTCTTTGGCCTGCACCCCCATTGTCACTCCTCCAGTACTCTATCCCTACCAGGCAGTCTCTCCCAAAGACTCCATTCTGTCCACACTGGAAATAACTACCTGAAGTAAGTCACTGAAGTAGTGTCCAGTCTCATTACGGTTAAAGCAGGCAGGTGTCTCTGGCTCAGTATCATGGACCCTCTCCAGCTTCTTCCTCTCGGTCCTTTGTCACACCTCTTGCTGTGATACAAGGCATATTTAGTCAAAAAAACGTTTCCTCTTTTCCCCTAAGTTTGTTCTTAACCATCTCCTCTACATTAGTAGGTGTCACTGTCTTCTTTTAGAGAGGGCCAGCGGCAATGTCACACAACTTGTCTCTGTGTCCCTGTTGATGTGGAGAACTTAACTACATTTTCAAATGGTGCCTTATGTGTAGCTGGCATCTGAAAAGTGTTTCCTCCCAACCACACTGTTGCTTCTAACTAGAATGTGGTTGACCAGTGGTTATCTCTCTGCACTGGCGTACATTGGTTGTGGTAAGTGTCCAACATATTTGGACTGATAGGGTTTATAAACCTGCCATGGGAAGTTCACTTCCCACTGAAATGTAGCTTTTGTGCTGGTCCCAAGCTCAGGTAAATAGCAAGCGCTGTGTCAAGCTGGCGCTTGGCATAAAACTTGTGCAACTAAGAAAAATGTGTTGATCACAAATCATATGATTGTCAAACTGGATAAGTCCTTGAGTAAAAATGACTCTTGAAGAACATGGGTGATGTAAGGACTTGTAGTAACTACAGGGGCATAAAAAGCTGATGATCCACACCATGAAGATAAGAGCAGGAGTTGTAGAAGACAGGTTGACGAATGCAGTGACAGCAAAAAGGAGCAGCCGAAATAGCTTGATTTTTACCACAGACCTCTATTGTGCAATAAAACATTGTTATGTAAATGTAACTGTTACACTTGAGCTATATATGCAATAAATTACACAACCATACTCTACATAACTATACTATAATACCCTCTCCCTAACACTGAGTCAGTAAGAGAAAAATAGTAATAAAGTGTATGTATTAAACTTTCAGCAGAGTTCAGGGCATCAATCATTATAAAATTGTAATTTCTTCTCATGCCCCATTCCTGCACTTTACTCAGTCCTCAATGTTTTCTCTTGCATTCAGTCGACCACAAGCTAACCGTCACTGATTCAGTGATATATAACGGATTCTATAATAATGGTGTTCAGTTGTCCCTCACTATATCGTGGTTCACCTTTCGTGTCAAAGATTTTTTGTGCAACTTTGCATGTTTTTTTTCCAGGGCATTCCAGGGGGGCTAAAACACATTTTGGTCTTTGGTTTCATTCTTCAATACCGTACCTATTTTTCTACCAAGGTCTGAACTTTGATAGTGTTTAAAGACAAGAGAAATGTGAGAAAATGTTGACACCTGTCCGAGAAAAGTGTATACATTGTGTAGTGAAGGGGTTTGCAGCTGTAAAACATTTTCAATAATTGTAAAATCTAAAACTGGCTCCTTTGTGGATTTAGCCTATTGCGGATTATTTTTAGAATGAGGGACCTCTGTAAGGTATACTCTTTCCATTCCCCCATTCCCTACCCTGTCCATCTCCGTCCAGTTTGCTATTGAATGTATCAAAAAAACGCACAAGTGAGTCAAATGGAGAAGTGCAGAGTTGGCAGAAGTCTCAATGGTTATTTCATGTGTAATTGATAGAAATAAGTTGTCTTGTGTTTTTACGGCCTGATGCAGCCAATTGGATAAAGATTCCCATTGTAAAATAATGCATGGGAGATATGATGACACGGTAACATGTAATGAACATGTCTGAGTGATTAATTGAACATGTAATGTAATGTACAAGATACAAGATATACAATGAACCAGCCACGACAAGTTCACTTCCTAGTGTAGTGTAGCTATTGTGCTGGTAGCAATCACAAGTGGATGGTGGGGATTGTGTCAGGTCTGACTGGGCCTCTGCGCTGAGGCTGCCGCACCACCACCAAACCAGGCTAAGCAGACAGCAATGGTGATGACCTGTAACACTCTACTTTGATCTCGATTAGAACACTTAATTGCACCCTAATGTTTGCTGTGAACAGCTCCTGACAGACACCAGCTTCCTGTTAGCACCAAAAAGCAACTACTGAGCAGGCAGCAGTTATTTTGGCCTACCTTTACAAGTGCATTTCCAGTGAATTCTACAATCTTCACTCTGTCAGTGTGCTCAGGTTCAAATAGAAAAGGCTGAATCGAAGACATTGAGCCAATGAATGTGTGAATTATTTCTATTTTAATCATATGAATCTATTCTAAATGCACAATGAAGACAGAGGAAGTGACTGATGCCCACAGTAACAACAATGGCAGCATTCAAGAGAAATTTATAAAATCTATATAGTCCAAAGCATTTCTAAGATACTGTTTTCAGAGCTGAGAATAAATTGAATGATTTAAGAAATATGATAATCGGCATTGCTGTGGGGAAAAAAATATGTTATAGCATGAATATCTGTGTTTGTTTGAGGCAACTTGCATATATTTGACAATTATTGTTAGTGTCAATGAAATACACGGGCACAGCGAAAAGCTACTGAAAACAGTTTTGCCTCAGAATAACTTGGCCCACTCTCCCAACTGTCATGAATAACTGAACGTCATGTTGATTCTCTTACCTTGGTGCCCTATGTGACTTTCCTAGATCATTTAATCACACTTGTCATGCTCAAGTCCTTAACCTCCTGCAGGCAAAGTCACGGTTTCATCCTTCACTCTCAAATCCCAAGACATTGGTTGACAATTCAAAAACCAAAATGGGACTACTCCTCTCTTTGTCCTTGTCAATCACTACTTTTTTTTAACAGGCCACAGTCAAGACCAAAGGGAGCGTTAGTCATTTGGAATTACCATCGTTCTAGCCTGCTGAAAGCTATCTTTTTTTTCATCTAGATTGCAAAATTAAAATTGTTGTACATTGTTTGACATAGAAATAATCTTCCATACTATACAGATCTACCTTTTAAAAATTACTCACAATCAATGCAATAGTAGCATAGCTGTGACAACAAGCCTGTATTCCTCCAAACTGAGCTTTGCTTGTTCTGACTGGAAAAGCAGCTTTTCAACTGCCAGCTGTTTTTCAGTTTTCGCCCTCTGCTTCCATCTATCATGTTCTAGCTGAAACATGAGCATCTCTTTCTGTTGCTCAAATGTCAACCCACCGGCGGCCGTGTTGGAGGCAAACTAACAGTCTCACATGAACTGGGAGGACCACAGGAGGTTACTCCTGACTTACAGACAAAACCCCCATATCAACCAAGTTTGCCTTCAAAATACATTTACTGTTGTCTTTCAACCTCCTCTCGGGCCACTTCATAATGCTCTGCTACTCTAAACAGTTGGTCCTTCATGCTTTTATCTAAAACCTCCTGTGATGGAGCCTTAACAAAGTCCACAATCTTCACCATCCCAGAGAATGTATCAAACCATCCAACACAAAAAGGCAAAGGCAAAAGCAAGTGTCAACACGGTGCCGACAACCACGAAGAGCACACAATCTCCTCTATCTTACCTTCCTATCATAACTTATTACACGGCTTGTGTGAATGCTCAGTTCTGATTGGCCTTTATTGGTGACGTGAGCGGCCATTATTTTCGTATAATGACCGCTCGACTATCAATAACGGACCGCTGCGAAATCAGAGACTCAGAGTTGAACCTGCTGCATTCATATCAATCCGCGCCACACCATTTAGTTCCACTCTGGATTGCTTACGTACTGTTGCCCGCGTCACGCTTCGTCAACATGAGCAATTTAAAAATTATTTTCTGCATATTTGGGAAGTATGAAACTTTCGATGCGTGGGTAAGTATGATACGTGTACTTCAAGCTACAGCTACAAACACACGTCGGTAAAAGTGACAGAAGCGCGAATGTAAAAGCAGAGTACCTGTAGCCATTACGGCACTATTTTCTTGCGAAGACAATAGTATCATAGCCTACACTTTTGCAGAAAAATGAAAGTAGCCTTGTTATGAACTATTTCTGACAACTGTATTATTCATTAATGTTTTAAGCCGTGTAATAAGCGCGAAAATGCTCTTGTTGTCGGTCATTGTTGCAGATAATCACCTTGAGGTGTCCCCCCCCCAGCTTCGCGTCGGGTGGTGGGGGCACCTTGAGGTGATTATCTGCAACAATGACCTCCGCCGCGTACATTATCCCGTACTTGTGTTTGTCAGGGTGATATTTGCATTATGTTTATACATACCAAGCATCTCGAAATGTGCAACCAATTTGGACACATTAGCTTTGGCAAGTTCACTGGTTTTCTTATTCAGCACGAGAGAAAGAGAATGAACCTGTGAGTTTAATCAAAAAAAGAAAGGGGAGATAGTCACTTTTACAAGTAAGAATGACAAACAAAATAAGTATGATCAAAACCGTCCTCTACCTCTACATTACGTGGCCTAAATTACTTTCAGTAAATTTTACTGTAGATTATCATGCCAAGAAAAAGGGTCTGAAATTGATGCCTCTCAATAGGTAGACCTATGTCCTATTCTATTCATTACGTTGCAGAGGTTTATTCTTCTGGTGTTACGGAAATGGTCGGGAGAATTTGAAAACTATTTTATGTGGGGTTAAGTATTTGACCAAATATAAGTTGAGATGTCCATTACAAAGAAATGACAATTCACATTTTCAAATTTTAACGGTCAAATCTGTTTAGACAAACTGTTATCACTTATTATGTTCTTACGAGGCTGTCTTCCCCTTTCCGAAAGTGTTAGATTTGTGTACAGTTGTACCCTAGCAGTCCAACTACTAAATATGCTAGGTAAGGATTTCTTTCCCCTCTTGCAGTCAGTTTTCCTTATATCCTAATTTTAAAATACAGAGGACACCTTCACTTGGCTCTGGTGGAGCCTTCAGGTGATATGTACAACGCAAACAGCAATGTGGCTGCAAAAAGAACTTACCTAGGGGAGGTAGTCCTGGTCTAAAAGGGACAAATATTTGACAAGGCTCATCTGACACCATGTGGCGGTGGCTAACCCTGCCTTGAGAAAATGTCTTTGCTACTACCTATGTGTTAGTTATTGAGGATTTTATCACCCATGACATGAAGCTGGGCCTGCCTTTGATCACCTTGCACCAAGGGGCAGAGATATTGCAATTTAGTCGAGTATGTTGGCAGTATTGGCACAAGGACGAGGCAGTCTGAGGTCACCAAATTGGCTGGGGTCCATGATCTCAGTAATATGACACATCAAGCATCTAGATAGTTTACCTTTCCCTTTCTCTGCTAAGGGCAGTTATTTAGGAGATTGTTGTCCTAAATCTACAGGTGGCTGGCTCTGTAAGGAAAGAGGTTAACCTACTGCAGAGGAATGCCCTCTGCTGATTTTTTGCCAGATTTAAAGAAATGGTACAGCCATCACTTGCCAGTGTTAAATAATGCAACTTTTTAATTCAATTCAATGTAATATTAACTTGTAAAATGGTTAACCATTGCATATGATTAAAATCCAGTGTATATACCTTTAGATCCAGCTTGGTGTTGATTCCATGGTAAGAGTCCACCTCATTTACTTCTTGTTCATGAGAAGGATGGTATGATAGCAAATCAGGCACAGTCACTAAGTGATGACTAGCAACTGAGCCGATGCCAAAGAAATCAAGGATTACTACCCATGTTTGTAGTGTAATCAAAACATCAAGGCAATTAAAATCAATGTCCACACTTTGACCCACACTACCATAGCGTGTTTTAAATTCTGGATGTTCTTGGTCCACGAGCAGCACATTAATGTGAACAAGAGAATCATCAAATTCTGTGGGCAATTCCGCTGCAGATGCTTGAAAAGTAGGGGATGGTGGAGGAGTACTTGGACAACATGGGTTCCGACTACTTTTGTGACAATTGATTGGTGGTGTACTTGGATGTCTTTGATACAATTGGAAGACATTCTGGGCCTCCTCCATGTGTGTAGGCAGTGAACGAGGCATGTCTGGATAAAGGACATTTGATGTAGACGGACAGCTTTGGGACAGGTAATCTTTTGAAATGAAGCAAGATGGCTTGGGGGTTACATGGGACACAATCAAATGTTTGTATTTTGAATCTGGCTTCTGCTCCAGAAGGTCCTCCATTACCAGGGCACGTAGAGCAATCTGTGCTGATAGAAGGTGTGGATGGTCTTTGGTGAATTCGCTGTCAAGATCTTGGAAACAAAGTCTGACTAAGTCCTGTGATCCCTGGGTGAGGTCTGCACTTAGCTGAACCTGAAGCTCTGTCACATGAAAGGTGACTTTCAATTGAGTAAATGACGGTGCAGATAGAGGATCTTTGTAAGATTTCAGAGGCAAGGGCGAGGGAAGGGAATAAGAGGGGTTGATATAGGGTGGATCCCTGGCAAATAGGCCCCCTTCAGGGTCAGGACAACGCTGTCTGGTGGAAGTGGGAGGCACAGGTGATGCAGTTGTTGATTCCCTGGTTGTAGCACATTGAGCCTCAATCAGGGACAAATTTTCCAGTGTTTGAAGAACTTGTTCATATACTGGCTTGCAAAGGAATACCTATCACCAGAGAGACAGAGGAGTAAATGGCAAGCTTGTAATATAATATATTAAGAACAAAAACTCCACAAAACAAACTATGTTTGTCTGCAATCACGGATCATAGAGAGGTACCTGCACTTGGTTGACAAGTCTTCCCTGAATACGCAATAAGCAGGTGCTCCGCCAGGGCTCATCTGTAGTGAGGTAGGTAAACTGGGTGTCTTCGGTCAACGGAATTTTCTCCATTGTTAATTGAATGGTGGTGTCTTTCAGTATGTGGAAGGCTGAAAGAAAATATATATTTCTGCAGTTCAATAAATGTCTGTCATCCCTCTAATGCACAGATTGCATTCAGGAACAGATTCTAAATAGGAATAATTTTTGCATTTGTGGGCCAATAGCATAGTTCCCATCAGCACCCTTTTGGCCAACAGCACTGGAGGCATTCATTGATAGCTTAGGTCACGACAGATCCCATATGGTAATCATATTTTTTGTAATCCATACATCAATTTATGTACATTTCCCACATATTTTACGCCAGACTTCATCCTGATGCAGTCTTCGCCATTTAAACAGACTTCGGACAGGCAAAAAAGCTAAACTACACTGGGAAGCAACCTTTTCATGGCTCCTTTCTGCAGGTCTTTATATGCAACTATGTACATGATTATACATATATACACAAATACAGACACATAACATACAACTACTGTATAGGAGTGTAAAACTTACCTTTTCCTTGACTGACACATTCAAAGAAGTCATGACGTGTGAACTGAGGCTCCTCACTACCGAACGTCTTTATGTGGGAGGGCAGCACGTTTGAACTTGAAATGCCATGTCTGGGTGCCTTTGTGATACAAACGTCACTCATGTTGAGAGAGTAAAGATGAATATCCTTAACCAGCACCTGTAATTTCTCTCCTATAGATTCCTGACCAGAGAGAAAGTTTTGGATTATTATACTCCCCAGATGACCAACCAAAAGCTCTCTGCGTCCTGGTTTACATGGTATGGAAACCACAGGAGATTCAATGCTTATGTTCAGGATAAGCTTCACAAAGAACTTGTCCAAAGTAGATTCTGGTTCCTTTTGAGATACAAAATCTTCATCCTCACATGGGTACACCATGCTTTGACCCTGCATACGTGTCCGCTGTGGTGGCGACTCAAAGAGAGAAACCATGCCACTATACTCTGCAGTTTTTGTTGCCAGTACTGTCGACACTTTAGTTGCAGCAGTTTTCAACAGGGAGCGTATGTTGTCTTCAACCTCGTTAGCAGATAAACTCAACTCCTTCAGGAATTTGGCTGAATGGTTATAGTGCAGGGATGCCATCTGAAGCTGCAGTGAGCACTCTCCTTCGGATTTCTGAAGAAGACAGAAGAATAATGCTTCTGAAGAGGAACTCCTTGCGATGTTATCTTCCACATTGCCAATGCTGACCACAAACTGGCTTTGTCCTCCTTCTTGCGTCAAGTCCACAAGCTGCATGGAGCCAAGTGAACCATTAACTTCTAAAAAACTGCCGATAGACACATTGACCTTCATCCCAGAGATGCTGGCTGTGGCAATCTTTCTTCCTATTTTCTCTGGACCTTGAACAGTTTCAGTGGACACAGTTCTAAGCAGAAGAAGGTTGAGACGCTGTATCTCAATAGTTAGCTCCTTGCCCTGAATATAGGTGGCCTGATATGTACCCTCTTGTTCCTCATTGTCAGGCATTGGTGTAAATTGTGTAGACTGTGTACATGGTGTACCAACACTTTCTTCTCTCGGCAAAGACTTCTGCAGAAACTTCAGTAGTTCAACCATTGTTTCGGGATTGAGAATGATATCCAAGTTATTTACTTGCATGCTGGTAACTTCAAGGGAACAGTCCAGGTTCATAGAGGGACACTCTGAGCTAACAAACTGGTATTCAAGCTTAATAAGGGCATCCTGGCTACTAACGGAAATATCCGAAGGGTTCCCAAAGAATGAGTCAGGACGAACGCCTAGATGTTTAGAGGACCTCTCATCACATGACAATGCAGATGAGAAATGGTTTTCTCTCAATACACCTGTGGGTGCATCAAAGCTGAAATGCTGATGAGAAGCCACCAGCAAGTCGAAGTCTGACCCATAGGTCTGCATCGTGTCAACAAGCAGAAGACCATGTACTGTCAGAGAGACTTCAGCATCATACGGTCTTTTGACAAAGTGGGCATTTGTGCCAAATACCTTAAGGACAGATAAATAACGACCATCACTCTCAACACCGAGTTGCATGTAATTTATGTTGAACTCAGCGAGGAGCAGACGAGACTCGACCAAGACTTCCCGTGTGTGCTGTTCTAAGGTCATCACACTCTGAGTCTGACTTTTAGCTAAATCATGAAGTTTCCATGTGCCGTCTTCCCTCTGAAAGATCCTCTCATGACGGAGACTTGGAGTGTCACCTGACCCTCTATTTTGCTCTTTTTTTGTTTTTTTGCCATCATTCTTTAAGGTTGGACTTCTAAGCAGAACCAGGCAACTCCTCAGGGCGGATATCTTCTCAAGGTTAAGGTGAACCTTCAAGTCTGGTAGGGTTCCTGACAGCACAACCCCTGGGAGCTGAGGATCTGATGTATAGCACAGCCTCTGCTCTAATTGCAGCAGTACACTGAATTTTTCTACAACATGTGTAGGTCCAACTTCACTCTCTTGATGATGTTTCCAGTTATCCTTGTAGCGACCAACCATAATTTGCAAGTCTTTAAATGCTAGAGAATACTTTTCATAAAGCTTTCTGGTGGAGGCATGCATACTGTCTGGGTATTTCATGCTGACAGGGTCAGGGAGTTTACACTGTTCCCTTAGGGGAATCTCTACTTCAGGAGGTGGAGAGTTTGGAGGGCTGGCAAGAGGTGTCTGATACTCATCGTCACTCATGTCACCATCCTCATGTCGAGTCATTTTTGACCTGGCATTACAGTCAACTGCAAAATAATGAAAAACAATTAACGCTTGAATCATTTCAAAAGCCTCAACAAATAGAAGTGAGATTCACTGTAGTATGGATGGAATTTGTTTTAGCTGTAATTAAACTTTCAATTGATTTACCTTGACAGTTTGTGAGCAGAATCCTACCCAAATCAATCACAACTAGAGTAGGGTCCTGTAACTGAAAGTCATCTGGAAAAATAACCTGGGGTGCACAAATGTCCAGTTTCAAAGTCCAGCGCTTCCCCTTTTCCTACAGAGGCAGCCGTTAATTAGTGTTTCAACATTCTAATACAGCTGACATGTGTGTAAAGCAAGACATGAGATGTCTTACAATAAACTCTCCCACAAGTAGCTGATCAATTGTTTGTCTTATCTCTGCTTTGGTCTGCATCTTCAACTTGGTGTACTGCCTCCTTGCAGCCTCAGCCACTCTCAGCTCCAACTCTGACTGATAGCCAAAACCTTTAAATGAAAAGAAATATTTGCAACATGTCAATCAATTCAACCAGCCAACCATTAAACCTACACATTCATGCACAGGTGGAATAGTGCCATAAAGCCACTTAAATTGAGTCCAGTATTTTTGAGTAACTTAACTGAAGTGTGAACTCTTCCTTTGTAGAAGAAGTCTGTCACTTTTTTGATTGCTTGTGGGTTATAAATAATGTTCAGGGGACTTGTTTTCACTTCAAGTCTTCTCTCAAACTGGCACTTCGTAGGGTTGCGCTCATAGGTCATTTCAAACACAGGTAGCTCAAGGGACATTGAATTGTATCCTGTCAAATGGATAACACACCATTAAAATGTAAAAGGACAACAAATAGTGCACGCAACTCACAATAAACTGGGATTTTGTTGTTTTCAATGTGTCATCACACATTTAGCAGTACACAAACACTCCTTGACTGGGGAATATTTGTAGAACTGGTGGAATTTTTGTCTGCATTGGACAGACACTGAGAATTTATGTCTTAACGTCTAACTGAGTAACATGAAGATAACACCACCGATGAGCAAGGGAGAAGTATCACTACGGGTGTTGTGATTAGACATGATTAGAAATTATATTGATATTATGGATCTGACTGACAAAATTTTTCTCAATTCTTACCAACTTGCCACATTCACATGATGTAAATATATGGAGGCAATATGTGGAGGATTGAGAATTTGTTTGAATTTCTTGAAATAACTGTCAATTAAAGGGTGCTTTCAGATTGTTGAATTAATTCTTAACTGTTATTGTTGTTGGGGATGTCTGATATTGGCTTTTTTGCCGATATCCGATATGCCGATATTGTCCAACTCTCAATTTACCGATACCGATAACAGCAGATACTGATATGTGCGCCGGTAAACGCCTCAGGAGCGCATAGGCACTATTTCAGTGTAACGCAAGCATTATTGTATTTTTAGCGGTTTTAATTTTATCGGGTTTAAAGCAAAAAAATCTGATACCGATATTACATTTTTATGCTAATATCGGGCCAATAATATCGGTGGGCCGATATTATCGGACATCTCTAATTGTTGTCATTTAATATTACATACAGTATTACCTTGACATACAAGCAACTTACCATAAGAGGTTTTCAAAATACAAGCTGTCTCTCAGTCCAAATTTTAGTTTACGATACAAGCTGAATCCAAGTTACGAGTTGTGATTCGGGATACCACCGCTAGTTAGCGCACGGGTACGGACTATGACGGCTCACACTATCTATGATGACTTGAAACTTCAAGAAATAGGGAACTCAGCATTAGAAGAATCATTCAGGGCCTGTCCTAAGCGGTTTAATAGTTCTAAGAGGAGGACAAACATCAACTCGGTGGTGAGGCATGGAGAAGCATGTGGTGTGGACATGAAGGTAGCGGAAGAATATGTCTCATGTTTTGCTGTGCGTGTGACGTGGTTGTTGCAAAGGAAGGCTATGCTCTGCAACAACTGTTTAACTGGGAAAACTGGATGATTCTGGAAAAAATTACAAGAAGGCACTAAACCTATTCACATTATTTTAAATGACAAAAACTTCATTAACATAACAGCAGATTGACTTGTGAGCTCCGTCATGGAACAAATTCAACTCGCATCTCAAGGTACTATAGTATTCAGCTGTTACGATGAAGCCCGACCCAAATAATCATCTCCTTTTGGTTGCTCCCTGCTCCCCGCCACAGCGGCTCATACTTCTCCACCTTTCTATCATTGACTGAAACATCCTATGCCATCATATCTTCAGTAACTACATCCATGAAGATTTCCTGTAGTACTCCTCTTTTTGTCTGGCAGCTCGATCTCCAACATCCTCTGTCAAATATATCTACTTTCTCTTCCCTGCACATAACCAAGTGATCTCAATCTTCTCACCTCATTTCCAACTGGCTCCACTGTTGTTGTTCCCCTGACGCACTAATTTCTAAGTTACTAACCCGGTTACTCCCAGGGAAAACCTCGGCATCTACACATAGGGACAAAATTGTTGATACCCAGCTGTTTATGAAAGAAAAAACCACGATGGTCACAGTGATAAGTGGAACCTGACAAAAGTAAGGAATAGATATTCTACAAAAATTGCCCTGTGAAAATCAGACATTGCTTTTGAATTGTAGTTCAACAGAATTATTTGGGGGGAAAAAAACATGCTCATGAAACAGGCCTGGACAAAAATGATGGTAACCTTAATTTACTATATGGTTGTAGAACCTTCTGAGTCAGTCACTGCAAGTTAACGATTTCTGTCCCTTTCAATGACATTTCTGCTCCTATCAGCAAGTTCTTTGACCCACTCCTTTAGAGCATACTGTCCCAGTTGTCTTAGATTTGAATGAAGGGATGCTCTCTCCATTGGCATGTTTCAGCTTCTTCCACACTTGTTCAACAGGATTTAGATAACGGCGCACATAGGGCCACTTCAGAATATTCTCTACAAACCCAAGAATGTTCCTCGGCATTCTTGGGTGTTTAAAGCTGTATGTTTTGAGTAATCATCCTGCTGTAAAACCCATGACCTGCGAATGAGACCAGGCTTTCTGACACTGGGCAGCACCTTTCTCTCCAGAATGCCTTTATGGTCTTGACTCTTAATTGCATCCTGATTCAATACTAAATGAATGTGCCAGATGCAGCAAAGCAGCACCAGAACACAACAGAGTTTCACTCCACGTTTCACAGTACGGACTGTATTCTTTTCTTGTTTTTTTTTGTTTGTTTTTTTTGCACCTGTGATCATAGCACTTGATGTGCTTCACGATGTGAACATGATGCGCTTAACCAAAATGTTCCAGTTTTGTGTTTTGTCTCATCTGTCCACAAGACAATCTACCAGTAGCTTTGTGGCTTGTAAACATGCAGTTTGGCAATTGACGGTCTCACTTATTTGATTTGTTTACAATGGTGGTATCCTTCCTGGTTGCCTCATGAAGTCGACTTTGCTCAAACAACAATAGATGTGATCTGACGCCGATGCACATTGACCTTAGAGTTCACTTTTGGAGGTTGTTCTGGGGTTGTTTTGTAACCCTTCATGTGGAATTTGTCATCAATTTCCCTCCTGCAACTACGCCCAGGGGAGGTTGACTGTAGTCCTGTAGATCTTAAAGTTCTGAATAATATGTGAAACTGTAGTCACAAGGACATCAAGCTGCTTAGAGATGGCCTTATGGCCTAATTTTCTTTGTAATCTCCTGACGCAGCTCTTTCCTTTGCTTCCCTTGGTCCATGTTTAGTGTGGTGACCTCTTGACATCTTTCTAATAGGACTGATGACTGATTCACCTGTGATGATAATCACAGTACATACTTGAACATCTACCTATGGTAAGATCATTTTCAATCTTTTTTTTCTGGGGTCACCATCACTTTTGCCAAGGGCTGTTTTGGAGTTCGTTTTTACAAGCTTACAAGTTATTCTGTTGAACAATAATTCAAAAACAATGTCTGATTTTCATTGTTTTTTTTAATTAATATCAATTTTGTCAGATTCAAGTTATTTCTGCAACCAGTCGGAAGTTTTCTTTCATTAACAGAGGGGTCACAACAATTTTGTCCACGAGTTTATATCTTTTCCACCTCTAGCTCAGCATCCTGTCTCTCTGACAGAGCCACTTTTTGTGAACCATACATCACGGAAAGTCTAAGTACAATCTTGTGAACCTTCCCTTTCCATCTAGCTACTATACGCCTGTCACAGAGCACTTCCCTCTTCGTTGTCTATGCTATTTGAGCTCAGGCCATCTCCAATCAAGTATGACAATCCAATTATTTGTGATCTGCATGTTCATTTCATTAATGGTTTGAATATAGGGTACAATCTCCATACTCTCACTGCTCCTATTCCGTTGCTTCCCCGTAATTCAAAAATCTCCTCTCAACCTCTGTATTTGGCTCGGAGAAGCATAGTTTCCATCCACACCCTGTTGGCTAACCGCACTAAAGATGTGCTATTTTTTAGGGCAGGCGACGACCACTCCATTGCAGCAATCATATCTGTGATCGACATATTCATTTGACGCAAAAGTTTTACACCCAACACCATCCTGATGCAACTCTCAATATTTCCCTGGGCTTGGGACTGGCACAAGAGTTACACTATCCGAGGGCGTGACCGCCTCATTGGAAATGTTAACATAGCTTTAACTAAAAAATTAAACGGAAAACGTCTTCCAGAACATTCAGTTATCTCAACTCATATGTTTTCTTGTATTTAATATCCTGCAATACCAGTTTTGACCTTCAAAAGAATCTTCAAAACTCTAAGCTTCCAGATTCTGAAGAAACTGTATCTCATTATTATGGCATTCCATCCTGTGTGTTTGTATACTCACAGAAGATGCACATTTGTTTTCGTTTTTGTTTGGCTTTGTTGTAAATCATAACCAGCGTGCATATAAAAGTTTCCATTTTTGAGTGGGGTAGCACATGAGCTCCTCAGCAGCACATAAAAGAAAACAGTTCAATTGTCATTGCTGGTAGATTCAAGAATGTGACGTCACTGCCTTACAAAAGACACATGATCCATGGTCCTTGATTGTGATGGAACTTCATACACTAAAAACTAGAATCTAAAACTTTTTATTAAGTTTTCTGATTGGTTTACCAACAGGTGAAGTCAGTAGTAGAACAGTCAAATATATTAAAACCCAGCTGTCAATCGTTCCACATTCGCAAACTCAGGTATCCGAGAAGATTTTTCATGAAGTGCGAAATTCTAAAAACGTGATCATTCCAGCTATCCACAATAGACAGCAGCAGAGGCTGAATGCTGTAATATCATGGTCTCTCATTCGTGCAATCGTGGTCCTGCATCTGCGGAGGCCATTGTCAAGGCCTCCTTTCCAGAGGATTATTGGCAGCCCTCTCTTCTCACTGCAAGAACTCTACAGTTCCCATTGCAGGAGAAAGGCAAAAAGGATCCTCCAGGACCCATCACAACCGGCACATGGACCGTTTGAACGTCTGCCCTCAGGCAGAAGTTTTAGGGAAATCAAATCCAGGACCACCAGACTTAAGAGCAGCTTTTACCCAGCTGCCAAAAGTCACCTCAACAGCATCAGGACAGAACAGTTTACAGAAAATGCTTAACACACCGATCTGTGTTAAGCATTCACATTTTTACATTTAAGCATCTACATTTGTCCCGGTCAGCTTTGAAAATTCTTATCCCATCAGCGCTGCTATTTGTATTTATATTTTATTGTTATTTATATTGTTATTTAAACATATATCTATAATGTATAAATTGTGTTATATTGTGTTGTATATTCCTCCGTATATAGATCCTCTCTTTCTTCCTCTTCCTTTTCTCTACTCATATTACTTGCACTGGAATGCAGCACCTTAGTTT
Organism: Carapus acus; assembly: GCA_900312935.1. Taxonomy (NCBI): domain Eukaryota; kingdom Metazoa; phylum Chordata; class Actinopteri; order Ophidiiformes; family Carapidae; genus Carapus; species Carapus acus. The sequence continues at coordinate 35,627 of OMPJ01008704.1, read as the reverse complement.
CATTACACCATTCAATTGCTGTAATGACAATAAAAGATTCCTGATTCCTGAAAAGTTACACACGTGGACAAAATTATTGGTATCCCTCTCTAAATGAAAGGAAAACCCACAATAGACACTGAAATAACTGAAATAATAAAAAGTAATAATAAACACAAACTTACTGGAAAATTAACTGATGAAAAACAGGCACTGCTTTTGAATTGTGGTTCAACAGCATCATTTAAAAAAACAATCTGATGAAATAGGCCTGGACAAAAATGATGGTACCCTTAACTTAGTATTTTGCTGCACAACCTTTTGAGACAATCACTGTAATTAAACGATTTTTGTAACTGTCAATGAGACGTCTGCACCTGTCAACAGATATTTTGGCCCACTCCTCATGAGCAAACTGCTCCAGTTGTCTCAGGTTTGAAGGATGCCCTCTCCGGAGTTAGATCTGGGCTCATGGTAGGCCACTGCAGAATAGTCTCATGTCTTCTACTAGCCATTCTTGGGTGTTTTCAGTTGTGTGTTTTGGGTCATTATCCTGTAGGAGGATCAATGACCTGTGACTGAGACCAAGCTTTCTGACAAAGGCAGCACATTTCTCTCCAGAATGCCTTGATAGTCTGGAGATTTCATTGTACCCGGCACAGATTCAAGACACCCTGTGCTAGATGCAGCATGCAGCCCCAGAACATAACCGACCCTCCTCCATGTCTCACAGTAGGAACAGTGTTCTTTTCTTGGTATGCTTCATTTTTGCGTCTATAAACATAGAGCTGATGTGCCTTGCTAAAAAGCTCCAGTTTTGTCTCATCTGTCCAAAGAACATTCTCCCAGAAGCTTTGTGGCTTGTCAATATGCATTGTGGCAAGTTCAAGTCTTGCTTTGTGTGATTTGCTTTCAACAGTGGTGTCCTCCTTTGTTGTCTCGCATTAAGTCCACTTTGGCTACAACAACGGATGGTGCGATCTGATACTGTTGTACCTTGATCTACGAGTTCACCTTTAATTTCTTTGGAAGTTGCTCTGGGCTCTTTGGTTAGCACTCGAATTATCCGTCTCGTCATTTTGTCATAAATTTTCCTCCTGCGGCCAAGTCCAGGGAGGTTGGCTACAGTCCCGTGGACCTTAACTTCTGAATTATATGTGCAACTGTAGTCACAGGAACATCAAGCTGCTTGGAAATGATCTTACAACCTATGTTAAAACCTTAATTAAAATGCTTGTCTGTAATTTTCTTTCCATTCTCCTGAGACAACTCTCGCCTTCGCAGTCTGTGATTCATGTACAGCGTCTGACACACCGTGTCACCAAACAGCTCAGTGACTTCGTGTCAGCCTTCAAGTAGGCAGACTGACTGATCACAAGTTTGAAGACACCTGTGATACAAATTAGAGGACACACCTTAGTTTAACATGTACCTATGGTCAAATTATTCTAAATATTTTCTAGGGGTACCATCATTTCTGTCTAGGCCTGTTTCATGAATTAGTTTTTTTTTAAACAGATTCTGTTGAGCCTCAGTTCAAAAGCAATGTCTAATAATCACAGGTTATTTTTCAGTAAATTCTTGTTCATTATTACTTTGGTCAGTTTCAAGATATTTCAGTGTCCACTGTGGGTTTTTCTTTCATTAAGAGAGGGGTACCAACAATTTTGTCCAAGTGTGTACGTGTCTCGAAGAAAATGTGAGTGCGCTTGATATGTTAAAACGGGCAGAAAAAAAACGCTGTTGCTCATCAGTTGGGGTCAATGAAAGCACAGAGCAATCGATTCATAGTTGTGAGAATGAGTGTGTTGAGAGAGTATGTTTACTCAAACAGCAACTGCAGAAAAAGACAAAGAAACCCGACATACTTGATACCAAAATCACATGACTGTTAAACTTGGACACTGACGACGAGGAATTTGATGGATTCATGGAAGACCACTGATTTAGAATGATGTATTTTTCTCTATTTGTTGGAAGTGAACAATATGTACGGGATAATGTACGCGTCAGAGGTCATTGTTACTTAACAATCACCGAGAGGTGCCCCCCACCTCCCGACGCGAAGCGGAGGCGGGGGGGTGGGGGGTGGGGAACACCTCAAGTTGATTATCAAACAACAATGACCAACAATAAGGGCATTATCGAGTTTATTACACGGCTTAAAACATAAATGAATAACACAGTTGTCAGAAATAGTTCATAACAAGGCTGCTTTAATTTTTCTGCGATAGTGTAGGCTACGGTACTTTCGTCTGCGCAAGAAAATAGTGCCGTAACGGCTGCAGGTACTCTGCTGTCTGTGAATCATTTGAACGGATAAAACAAGGACTCATCAGCCTACTCAAGAGTCAGTATTGACATAAAACTCAATATTTCCATTGAAGATAGTTGGACGAGGCAAATGGGACATCTTTGAGAACTTTTACATTAGCGCCTCTGTCACTTCTACTGACGTGTGTTTGTAGTACACGCATCATACTTACCCACGCATCGAAAGTTTCATACTTCCCAAATATGCTGAAAATAATTTTTAAATTGCTCATGTTTGTTCCATGACGAAGCATGACGCGGGCAACAGTGCGAAAACAATCCAGAGTGGAACTAAATGCTTTGGCGCAGATTGATATGAATGCAGCAGGTTCAACTTTGAGTCTTTGATTTCACAGCGGTCCGTTATTGATAGTCGAGCGGTCATTATACGAAAATAATGACCACTCACGTGATCAATAACGGCCAATCATAACCGAGCATTCACACAAGCCGTTAAATAATCTGAATAATTATGAACGAGTTGAAAAAAGCTCAACTTATCTCATTATTTTGGTTTGCTTTAATGTTTTATTATGAACCTTGTAACCCTTAGGTGTGAAAACAGACCCACTCATTGATACATGCGGTGCCCCATGTGGTCTGCAAAGTACGGTAACTTGCATAATGTTTTGGGTATTTCTTTAATCAGCAAATGTTTGATAGACGGTACAAAACTGTATTGGTCCCATGAAAGGTATAATAGTTAGATTCGAATTTAGTTTTTTTGATTCGGGCAACTCACTAATGTTAGGAACAATTTGTTAATATGAGTGCAGCGGTAAATGGCTTAAATGAACACAACTGCAGCCCGTGGACACATGGGAGCAAAGGTATAAGGTAGGAAAATAAACTTGGATCTATTACCTGAATTACCAACTGACTGCCCAAATGGCTGGCAATGGGCACTGACCTTGTCCTACAGCAATACAGGAAACACAAAAACAGATTTATCCAAAGAAAAGACTTTGTCTTGCTATGTGAGTAACAATTGTTCATTACTGCTTACAGTTTTAGGAGAGACTAGTAGAGGAAAGACGGTGCCCTCTGTAGTCAAATCTCGGAGCAATAAACCTCCAAGTTTAACAGACAGCATGGAGGATTCTGAACGGGGTAGAGACTCCACTACCACTTCCACTCCTATCGAAAACGTTCATAAAGGAAATGTTAACAAATAAAAGTGACAGGATATGAAAAGGTGTGGTTTCTCTGTAACAGAAATGTGGAAATTTGTTTTTTTTTTGGAAATGTGATTTACTGAATGATACAGCTCGTAGCCATTGTGGCATCAGTCAAGGGTTTCAAGGTATGTTTTGGCATTTTGATTGCCTACTTCAGTCTGAGGGTCATTCGCAATGTCATTTTCAGTTGTTCTTCCATTTAACACAAACAATAACATTGTGAAACTAAAATGATGTGGGAATCATGTACACAAATGTACAGTGAGATGGATCTCCAGATAATACAGGCACTTTCTTGCAAAAGTAAGGATGGATCAAATGCACAGAATGGATTTTCGTCAGCAGTTAATGAAGAATATCAAATTCAATGAAAGCTACTGTAATAGGATTTCTAAATACCATTATTTGCATACCTGAGAATTCCAGTTGAATCACCCCATTCTCATGCTGAGCATCACCCATTCGGTCTCGATGGAAGAGGGTTATTTTTCCATTCTCCAGTAAGAACTCTAACCGTGAAAACATGTAATCTCGCCTTGTGAACGAATTGAGAGTCTGAGAGTCAGCAATTGGGTCGAATAAGTCTTCTGTGTCTGCTGAGAGGTCAAAACATAGGTACAAATGGAAGTCATGATCTCACATCATTTAATTGAAAATAGGGTACACAGACTAAATCTATGACAACTCTGACCTAGTATATCCCAAGAGGCTGCGTTAGGTAGGAGCTCATCAGGATATCTTTCAGTATCCTGTGCATCTCCATACCAGCCTGCCCAGCCTGGGAACCAAGACTGCAGATATTGTATCATTCCTGAGCTGCCACTCTTAGGAATGGCTTTTGTCATTGAACCAGGTCCAGGATCACCGCTTGGCTCCTGGACGTTCTAAAAAGTCAGAGTAGAGGCAGAAAGCAAAAATCCAAGTGCATTCAATAGATAAGAATTTGCAGACGAGATCATGAAATTGTAGTTTGTAATGGACTGTGGAAATGCAGCTCTTAAGTGACAGTGATCTTTTGTCAGTCCATGGTCCTGTAGCGCAGTGATCCCCAACCTTCCCTGCGCCACAGACTGGTTTCATGTCAGAGGATATTTTCGTAGACCGGCGGAGCGTTGTGGATAGTTAACGGAAGCGATTGCTGTTGCCATGGTTCCCCTGGTAATGGTGCAAGATGTGTGTGATTCTGCCACTGAAAAGTGCTGCAGTGCGGCAGAATTTGCTGTCAAAGGTGCCTGTTCTCCTCGAGAATTATCCTTGTTATTGCCCGTACAGTTGTGGAGAGTTCGGAGGGAAACAAAGCGCCAGCTTGCAGGCTACAGAAACCCTCTATTGCTGTCTCAATGACTTTGTATTTACCTGGGCACCTTGTGACTGCTGAAGGCGCTAGCTTGGCAAGCTAGGAGCTAGCTGGTTCCGTACCGAGGTTTGAGACGAGAGGCAAATATGAATCAACATATGTGAGCAAGGCAAGCACATGACATACGTCAATGGTGAGTCGTGGACAGATGTGACTGACAGAATCCGGTCTTATTCCGAAATAAAACATTGTTCAGAATCAGATCATACATAAAACGGAAATATCCTTAAGGAAGTATCCTTTCCCTGCGATCCTGTAACTATTGACCCACGGACTGGTACCAGTCCGCGGCCCGGGGGTTGGGGACCACTGCCGTAGCATATCATCGGACATAGCAAATACAGTTTAGTGAATGTCATATCACCTCATAGATGTGCTCCTCCTTTCTGAACCAGTCATGGACAATTTCCCTTAGACTCTGCAGCTCCTCCACTGTCTGTTCCCTTTCCACTCTTTCCATCTCACTCTAAGTCAATGGACAAAAAGAATTTTCAGAGGTAAGAGTACATATAATCAATGAGAAAACTATTGGTCTTTAATCATACAAAAACTGATGATTCGAATGAATTAAAAAAAAACATATTGATAATAAAAAATAATTAAATGGTCTAGAATTTACAGCAATCAAAATTTAGTGAACATAATGGCACTTTCGTATTTACGTTTTGTTGAAGCAGCATTGGTTGTTTTTAAGCCCGATTTCCTCTTTGCTTAATTAGGCTGGCTTTATACAACAGAGGATGGGCCTTTGCTTTATGGCAGGGTAAGGCAAACGTTATTCTTAAAGGAGCTATTCTAGAGTATACGAATTTTGCGCACAAGATTGTTTCTGGAGCTTCAATATTTCAGAGATCTTTGGAGTACGGCTGCTCTTAACAGGGGTCACTATGGGAATCATCTATCCTTGCCGGACAGACGAGAGGAAGCCGGACAGACGCAGCAGGCCAAAACGTACTGTGAAGGTCTGCTGGGAACCTCTTGCAGAGCGCTTCGTCAGAGAATTTCTTTAACTCCCACCTCCAGGAGAACTTCAAACAGATCAAGGGAGGCTGGCTACAAAGAGTCTAAGTGGACCATGTTTTCCACCTCCGTTGTTGAAGCAGCAGCCCAAAGCTGTGGCCGCAAGGCCGCGGGTGCCGGTCGACACCAGAAGGGATGCTGTCAAGCTGAAGGAGGAGGCTTACCAGGCTTACTTGGCCTGTGGGTCTCCCAAGGCAGCTGACAGGTATCGACAGGACAAGCGTGCAGCAGCCCGGGCTGTCATAAAAGCAAAAACCCTGGGCTAAGAGGAGTTCGGCGAGGCCATGGAGAAGGAGAGCCTCGAGGAGGTTCTGGACTGGTAGACCAAGGTGGTGGTCCCTCTGTTTAAGAGAGTGGACCGGAGGGTGTGTTCCAATTACAGAGGGATCACACTCCTCAGCCTCCCCGGGAATGTCTATTCCATGGTACTGGAGAGGAGAATCCGGCCAATAGTGGAACCTCAGATCAAGAAGGAACAATGTGGGTTCCGTCCAGGCCATGGAACACTGGACCAGCTCTCGACTCTCCGCAGTGTGCTAGAGGGATCATGGGAGTTTGCGCAACCAGTCCACATGTGCTTTGTGGACTTGGAGAAGGCATTTGACCGGGTCCCTCGCAGTGCTCTGTGGGGGGTGCTCTGGGAGTATGGAGTACATGGCCCCTTATGAGGGGCTGTGCATTCTCTATGCAACCGGAGCAGGAGCTTGGTTCGCATTGCCAGCAGTAAGTCAGACCTGTTCCCAGTACATGTTGGCCTCCAGCAGGGCTGCCCTTTTTCACCAGTCCTGTTGTATCTTGGATACAAGCGGCCCAAATGACTTTCCTCTGCAGGGTGGCGGGACGCACTCTACGAGTCAGGGTGAGGAGTTCTGTCACCTCGGAGGAGCTCAAAGTAGAGCCAGTCCTCCTCTACATCGAGAGGAGCCAGTTCAGGTGGCTTGGGTATCTTTTCCGGATGCCTGCTGGACACCTTCCTTGGGAGGTGTTCCGGGCTTGTCCAACAGGGAGAGGCCTCGAGGAAGCCCCAGGACACGCTGGGGGGGACTATGTCTCCAAGCTGGCCCAGGAACACCTTGGGTCCTCCTAGAGGAGCTGGAGGAGGTGTCCAGGGAAAAGGAAGTCTGGGCTTCCCTTCTGAGGCTGCTGCTTCTGAGACAAGCCAGCCCCAGATAAGTGGCAGAAAATGGATGAATGGGTGGATGGTGAAGCATGAGGAAACCAACTCTCTGTCTTTGTCTGTGTGTCCATCCCATAGACCTTGACTGTTAACATGCTGAGAAGAACTACCTGCTCCATTCTGTAAAGCGCCTTGAGATAACTCCTGCTAAGATTCGGCGCAATACAAATTAAATTGACTTGACTTGACCTTTGGGAGCAGGGCCCTCAGTGCGGCAGCCCCCACTCTATGGAACTCACTCCCAC
>OMPJ01008704.1:0-15381 GCA_900312935.1 Carapus acus | reverse complement strand
AGACAAAACTGTGCAACCAGAATTAGACGATGCGCTGAGCTTTTCTCTCCTCCTCCTCTTCCTCGCTCTCCTCTTCGCCTCACTTGCATCCATCCCTCACCTGCATTTACTGTATGTCTTGTAAATGTTTGTTACTAATTAGGCTTCATTTCCAGAGTCTTTGTCTTGTGCTTTATTGACCTGCAGCCTGCAGCTACAACACGGCCAGTGATTCTTACTTCTTATGGCATTACCGTTATAGATGTTGTAACTACATCGATATTGCACAATTTTGGCCTGAGCCAAAATCCATCCATCGCGATCCAAAATTGCAGGGTGACTGGCGATTCCTTAAATCAGTGAAAGTAGAAAAGGCTCCTCTCCTGTGGAACCACCTTCCAGCTTCAGTCCGTGGGGTGGACACCCTCACTACTTTTAAGAGTGGACTAAAAGCTTTCCTTTTCGAATAAGCTGATAGTTAGACAAAACTGTGCAACCAGAATTAGACGATGCGCTGAGCTTTTCTCTCCTCCTCCTCTTCCTCGCTCTCCTCTTCGCCTCACTTGCATCCATCCCTCACCTGCATTTACTGTATGTCTTGTAAATGTTTGTTACTAATTAGGCTTCATTTCCAGAGTCTTTGTCTTGTGCTTTATTGACCTGCAGCCTGCAGCTACAACACGGCCAGTGATGACAGACATCCATGTCTGTCTGCTCCTGATCAGCATGTTGCACATCTACTGCTGTGATCCCTACACCTGTCTCTGTCTCTCTATCTCTATCTCTACTTCTTTCTCTCTTTCAACCCAACAGGTCATGGTTAATGAGCTCTACCTGCTCCATCTTGAAAAGCACCTTGATATAACTTCTGTTATGATTTGGTGCTTTACAAATAAAATTAGATTGAATTGAATTGAACTTACAAGAGTGACGGACGGAGTACACAGGTTAATTATCTCCTGTATAGAGGATGGAACCTGGCTTGGGTGGGAGATTTTAAGCTGAGGTCAAGAGACAGTGCAGTTAGACAGTATTGATTGGTAGTGTCCTGCTCGTTGATAACTAGGGTGATATACAGAATTGCAAGAACTAAAGAGGGGGAAAAGATGATGCACCACATTGTAAAAGAAGTAGGAGGAAGATGTTGTTGAAGCTAAATTGAGGCAAGGGGTTACAGACAGTGCCAGAGGCAAAAAACAGATAGGGTCAAAAAGAATTGCACTGTCTTTGCGGTCTTAGAGAAAGTGTATGATGGAGTATGAGGAGAAAAACTATGGTGGTATATGAGGAAGTCAGGAGTGGCAAATAAGTATGTTGAGTGGTGCAGGACATACATGTGGATAACAAGACAGCAGTGAGAGGTGCAGTCTGAGTGACAAATGGGCTCAGGGTTAGAGTGGGGATCAGGGATCAGCCCTGAGCCTCCTCTTGTTTGCAATGGTAATGAACAGTTAGATGGATAATGGCAGTACTGACGGCATTGAGGGCAGTGCTCCTCTCCTTCAGCAGCTTCCAGACCTTGCTGGTCATTATGGGCCTCTGATTGGGGTAGACTTGGATTTGTGTCTTCCATGGCAGTGTCTGTGCAGTGCTTGATGTAGCTCATAATACCTCCAGGTCTGGGTGGTTAAAAATACCCTAGTCAGTCCTCCTGAAACACTCCTCTAGCTGCTGAGAGGCTCCTTCTGGCCAAAAGCTGACTATCCTTGTGTTGATTGTGGCAGTTTTTCGAAGTGGTGTGTACGCCAGAATGAGAAAAAATGACAAATGGTCAGACTGGCCAAGGTGTGCAAGAGGTTTTGCCCTGTAGCCCTCCTTAATGTTTGTGAAGACTTGAACCGATGTGTTCACTCCTCTGGTAGCACACTCAACATGCTGGTGAAACTTTGGAAGCGCTGGTTTTAAATCCACATGATTTAAGTCCCCGCAACAATGTGAATGGCGTTAGGGTGCTTGTTTAGCTAAGTGCTAATGGTGTGGTGCAGGAGTCCGACTGCCGTGTTATCATTAGCATGTGGTGCTATGTAAACAGCAGTGAACATGACCACATTGAACTCTCTGGGGAGGTGGATGTGTATGCATTTAACAGTCACATACTCCAAATCCAGGGAGCAGTGACTGTATGCAGTCGCTGTGTTTGTACACACGGTGTACAGAGCGCCTCCTTTGTTCTTACCAGAGTCGCTGGTACTGTTGTGGCGCTGTGTTGTATAGCCCGTTGGCTCAATATCGGAGTCCAGGATCGCTGACTTTAGCCAGGATGCTGTTATCAGCAGAATGCAACTATTTTTGATGGTGTTGATAGTTGCTTCCTGAAGCGTCTTATCCCTGAGCAGAGGTCTAAAGGGTTGCCTCCCTAACCTCGCTAGTGCGCTGGCCCTGCAGCCTCTCTTTTTGCTTCCCACCTTACCGCTGTCTCCGTCGCCTGCCTGTGGGGATGCAATCCATGGGGAGCCGGGACTCCTTACTATTTTTGGCGGTGTAGTCATTCAGGTCATTCATCCCTCCCACGTTTTATCCACACCAGTTTGCCTACAGAGCAAACAGGTCTACTGAAGACGCAGTGGCAACGGCTCTCCATGCTGTTCTTTCTCAACTGGAACAGCAGGGGAGCTACGCACGGCTGCTCTTCATAGACTTCAGCTCTGCCTTAAATACCATCCTCCCCCACAAGCTGGTGTCCAAACTGTTGGACACCAGCTTGTGGGACCTCTGGACGTAGATCTCCCGTACTCTACCTGCCTTTGGATCAAGGACTTCCTCTCCCAGCGCATCCAGAAGATCAGAGTAGGCCGGCACCTCTCCACAGCCATCAGCCTCGGCACAGGCTCACCTCAGGGCTGCGTACTGAGCCCCCTACTCTACACCCTCTACACCCATGACTGCACCTCCACCCATCACAGCAACACCATCATCAAGTTTGCTGATGACACCACAGTAGTGGGGCTCATCACTGGAAATGATGAGTCTGCCCACAGGGATGAAGTGGAGCGGCTGTCAGAATGGTGCCGAAGCAACAACCTGCTCCTGAACACAGACAAAACCAAGGAGCTTGTTGTTGATTTCAGGAGGAGGACCCACAACATCATGCCTCTTCTGATCGATGGGAACTGTGTGGAGAGGGTCTCTGATTTCCGGTTCCTGGGAGTCAACATCAGGGAGGATCTAACCTGGGGAACTCACACCACTGGACTGGTGAAGAAGGCTCGGAAGAGACTATTTCCTGACGGTTCTCAGGGGATACAACATCTCAGAGAAACTTCTGAAAGCCTTCTATTGCTGCACGGTAGAGAGCATCCTCACCTTCTGCCTCTGTGCATGGTTCTCCAGCAGCACAGTAGCGCAGAGGAAGGAACTCCAGAAGGTCATCCAGACCGCCCCAAGGATTATTGGCAGCCCTTTCCTCTCACTGCAAGAACTCTACAGTTCCCATTGCAGGAGAAAGACAAAAAGGATCCTCCAGGACCCGTCACACCCGGCACATGGACTGTTTGAACGTCTGCCCTCGGGTAGGCGTTTTGGGGCTATAAAATCTCAGACAAATAGACTTAAGAACAGCTTTTACCCAGCTGCCATAAGTCACCAGAATAGTTTCAAAACAGAGCAGTTTGCAGGAAATGCTTAACACTCTGGTCAGTGTTAAGCATTTACATTTACAGTTCGCTTCTTCACTATTCCTGTGAGCTCAAACATTCCCACCCCATCTGCGCTGCCATCTTTATCGTATCGTTATTTATACGGATATGTATAATTTATAACAATATTTATAATGTAAATATTGTGTGTTTATATTTTGTGTATCTAGAATCTCTCTTTCTTCTTTCCTCTCCTTTCTCTATTTGAAATATTTACACCGGGATGCAGGCACCTTAGCTTCGTTACACAATTCAGTTGCTGTAATGACAATAAATGATTCCTGATTCCTGATGTTGTGGGTGTGGAGAAACTCTGTTGAAATACTTCCATCCCTGCGGAGACCAATATTAAGAAGATCTTGACGGCCATTGTTAGCACGGCAGAATGTAGAGGTGGTGAGAAGATTTAAGACGTATATTAACAATATACACATATGTATATATTTTAACATACATTAACAAAACATCCCAACCAGGAGCATCAGGCTGCAGCATCCATATGCGCCACCATCTTGCTCATAATTAACGATTGAAGGGCTAGAAATGCATTGAGAGGGATGATCAGCTGTGGCGACTCCTACACAAAGCAGCCAGAAGAGGGAGAAGAGCAATTTTCAGATTTCAGTCATCAAGCATTATGAGCCTACATTGTATTGCTTTTGGTGACTGTGATGCTCTAGATGAGGTGAGGAGGTATAGGTGTAGTATATCATACCTCTTAGGCCACTTACTCAAACCAAAAAGACAGCAGAAATAATGGTGAAAAAACATAGTACAAAACTGTGGGCAAAAATTGCAAACCATGGATAGGGAAAACATCTACCTCAGGCAAAATAAAGCACACAGATATAAATGCAGAAACTATTCAAAACATCTGATAAGGTGTTTATTTTCTGCCGTGCTCATTCCCAACTACCGTACTCAAGCTTCTGAGGTTCAGGTGACCATCTGAGTGGCGGTTTGTAGTTACCATGTGTCTCTGGAAAGTGCAGGGTCAGCTTCCAAAACCATGGATAGGTCCAGTTTTGGGGAAAAGCTGCCCTCTTGAAGACAGTAGCTTCATCTCCACACCGTTGATCAAAACAAACCAAAACAGACAGAGGAAATAACGGTGGAAAAACATGACAACATGAAGTGTTTAAACCAAGAAGTCAAGTCAAGTCAATTTAATTTGTAAAGCGCCAATGGGATGGACACACAGGGACCGGACATGTCCCCCATTTGCAACAATTGCGAGGAAGAACTTCCATTAAAGGAAGAACAACATACTCAAGCATCTGCTTTGTGTGTGGGTCATATTGCATGATACTGAATTTTTATACAGCAATTTGTAAATGTCTTCTTTAGAGAGCAAGGTGTAAATAGTTTTCATAGGGTACGGATTCTCCATTGTCATTAAACATTGTTGTACGTCGAAACTCATTTTGATCGGTAAGATTTCAGCTGTAGGAGTTGCACACCACACAATGCAGAGAAAATTCAAAAAAAAAATTAAAACAAAGTGTTTGTGAATATGAATGTTTGTTCGCTGATTTCATCTGTTTGTTTATATTCTAGCAGTTTTGTTCTGTATTTACAATGTGATTTTTTAACTGCTTTTACCACTAGATAATAAACGTTTAGTGTACCTTTTACAATGACAAAGATATTCTACTCAAGGGGTCACCAATACGGCGCCTGAGGACGACCCATACGAAGCGCCCTCAGGGCTGTTGTAAAAATAGCACTACTCACCAGTGAGCTGTGTCTAAAATTTAATTGTATTGTGTTGCTATTTAAATCACACTTGCATTTATATAGATTTTAAAATGACATAATCCTAAAAACATGTTCATTATACATGAAGTTTAGATAGGTTTGGGTGAACTCTGACATACTCTAATTCTCTGGTCAGTATTGTGTGGAGAGCAATCTAGCGGGGACAGCAAAGTGGGGTTTGAATGAGGCCGGTGAAAGTCACTAAAAGTTAAGTCAAATCAAGTAAAGTCAATTTAATTTGTATAACGCCAAATCTTAACAGTAGTTATCTCAAGGCGCTTTACATGATGGAGCAGGGAGCTCCTCAGCGTGTTAACAGTCAGGGTCTATGGAATGGACACATAGACACCCAACACATCCCCCATTGGCGACACTGACAAGGAGAAACCTCCCCTCAAGGGAAGAAACCTCGGGAAGGCCAGGCCACAGGTGGGCGGCCAACTGTGTTGACCAGTTGGGTTTAGAAAGACAGGGAAGGAGAGAGAGATCGAGAGAGAGGCAGAGAGAGACAGACACAGTTGTAGGGATGCACAGGTGTAGGAATGCACAGCAGCAGGAGTAGGACCCAGATGTTTGGAGGTCCGTCACCACTGGTGGTGTTTTAGCTGCCGGCTACGGGGTAATAAAGCACAAGACAACACCCTGGGGAAGAAGCCCAATTAGTGACATGCATTTACCAGACAAGGATGCAGGTAGGGGTGGATGGGTGCAAGTGAGGCGCAGAGGGAGAGGAGATCAAGGAAGAGGAGGAGAGGAGAGCTCAGTGTGTCATCTGTTTCTAGTCACATAGTTTTGTTTGATTATATGCTTTTTCAAAAAGGAAAGTTTTTTGCCCACTCTTAAAAGCAGTGAGGGTATCCGCCCCCCGGACTGAAACAGGAAGATGATTCCACAGGACAGGAGCCCAATAGCTAAAGGCCCTGCCACCTACTCTACTCTTGCTGATTTTGGGGATCACTAATAGCTCGGCGCTTTCAGATCAAAGAGCTCTGGTTGGATGATAAGGCACGATCAGCTCTTTAAGGTACGATGGTGCCTGATTATTGAGCGTCTTGTAGGCAAGGAGAGGGATTTTAAATTCTATTCTCGATTTTATTGGCAGCCAGTGAAGAGAAGCTAACACTGGGGAGATAAGGTCTCCTTTCTTAGTTCCTGTCATTATACGTGCTGCAGCATTCTGAACCAGCTGGAGAGGCTTCAGTGTCTTGTTGCTACAGCCTGCGAATAAAGAATTTTTGTAATCCAGCCTGGAGGAAACAAAAGCATGAATTAGCTTTTAAGCATCTTTTAGTGACAGCATGTGCCTAACCTTAGCGATGTTATGTAAGTGAAAGAAGGCAGCCCTTGACATTTGTTCAATGTGGGCATTTAGTGACAGGTCTTGATCGAAGATAACTCCTAAATTTTTTACTGTGGTGCTGGAGGCCAAGGTAAAGCATTTCAGAGTAGCAATATCATTACTTTAAGAGTTTCTAAGGTGCTCTGGACCAACAGCAATAACTTCAGTTTTGTCTGCGTTAAGCAACAGAAAGTTACAAGTCATCCCCGAATTTATGCTCCTAATGTAACATACAAGAGAGAAGAGGGTCGGTTATATTAATATATTTTTTATTAATTTCACCAAAATCCCTCACATTATTTTGGATTATTTTCATTATGATTATATCATCCTCAACCTGACACGTTTATTTATTTTGGCTTTGTACTTTATATTTTTTATATATGTAAAGTCAGCGCTTTTATTTTGAAGGCCACTGGAAATGATTAACATCAGGTCCATCTCGTCAGTCTGTTTTGTTATTGACTGTAAGAGGTACGTACCTGAGGCTGCTGTAAAAAAAAAGTTGTTTTCATAAGTTTTATTGATCATTGCATGTAAAAAAAAAAGTTTGAGTACTGTTGTTTGGTTTAAAATTATGATAGTTATAATTCACATAGCAGAACTGTGTTGTTACTGTATATTTGAGTGAGGAGGCAAGCTAGTTTGCCGCGCAACTCTCCCTGAAACCTTATGTGTGTGTGTGAGTGTGGGGGTGAAGGGGTGCGCTTTGGCGCACGTGCTAATCCACATGTCTTTGACTTTCATGCTAGATGGCATTGTGGATGGCATGGAAACTCACCCTGCCTGTTGGTATTGTTTCATGTGATGCAGGTATGTGCACAGTTTGTTGGGTTCGGGGATGACGTTATATTAGCGTTCAACTCAAAGTGAGTCTGTTTTGTTATTGACTGTGAGAGATGGCCTTGTGGATGGCATAGAAACTCACACTGCCTGTTGGTATTGTTTCATGTGATGCAGGAATAAAACGTCAATAAGACAGTACCCTCTGCGTTCAGCGTCCCCCTGTGTCCTGACCCATCCTATGCACCAGAACACAACGCAGTGTAGTCGGGGTGTGCAGACTGGCCTGGCTACACTAAGAAAAGCGAAGAGTTTAGCTAGATGATTGGTGTCCTCAGGTTTCACTGAAAGATACGGTTGTTTATCGTCAGCATAGCAGGGGAAGTTGATAGAGTGTTTCCTTATGATGGCACCTAGAGGAAGCATATACAGTACAGTGATACCTCAGGGTAGGATATTAATTTGTTCCGGAGTAGCTGTCGTATAATGATTCTTTTGTATTTTGAGTCAAGTTTTATATGTAAAATAGCTAATTCGTGCCAAGCCCTCAGAAAAAAAAAACACTTTGAATTTAATGATAACGGTAAAACTAGAATCATATATATCGAATAAACCTTTAATACCTGGAAATGTGGAAAACAAAACCTTTAATACCTGGAAATGAAGTGGATATTAGCTCGTCAGTATGAACTGGCCAAATGATGTCGGCAGGTACACAGTGCGAGAGATGCGGACCAATAGCAGAGCAGGATCTTATGGAGGCAACTCGCATCAAAGGAGACAACCAATGGGAGTGCTGGATTTTGTGCCGCGTTCGAGGCTTCTCGTGACTGGTAACTTTCGAGTGTGAGATTCACAAGTCACGACTTCAAACCGTTCCAGGCACGACTGTCTGCTGTTGGATCATCATTTTTGAGTACAAAAAATACACTGCGTGACATAGAACGCGGAAGCTGGAGTGCTCGAGTGCAATCGAGCTCAAAGTCGTGAGTTCACGGGTTTGGCTGTGGCCCGCCCACTTTTAACTGGAAAAATACGAGATACGAGTAGCCTTGAATGCGGCATCATGGATACAGTCGAACACAAGTGCAGCGGCGAGCCAATTTTAAAATTTTTGCTGATTGCGATCTTGTTTCGTTTCTCATCTCGAGTCATTTTTTGTAATATGAGTCGGAAAATTCTTCAAATGTTTTGTGAAATTAATTTTTTGTATGGTGGGGCTTTTGTATCTCTGGGTTCCACTGTATAGGGTGAACAGAATTGGTCCAAGTACGGAGCCCTTTGGGACTCCATGTCTACCCCTAGTGTGCTCAGAGGAGATGTTGTTAACATGCACAAACTGAAGTCTATCTGACGAATATGACTTAAACCATCTTGGGGCGGTTCCTTTGATGCCAATCAGATCTTATAGCCAATGTAGAAGGATCTGATGGTCAATAATGTCGAATGCGGCACTGAGATCAAATAGAACAAGCACAGAAGCGAGACCTTTATCAGAAGCGGTTAGGAGGTAATTTGTGACCTTCACGAGCGCCTTCTCGGTGCTGTGATGTATTCTGAAACTCTTCAAATAAACAATTTCTCTGCAGGTTATCGCATAACTGTTTAGCAACAACTTTCTCTAGGATCTTGGAGATGAAATGAAGATTAGAGATAGGTCTGTAGTTAGTTAAGACCGCTGGATCAAGGGTGGGCTTTTTAAGAAGATGTTTGATTACAGCAACTCTAAGAGAATCTGGTACGTAGCCAGCTACTAGAGGCATGTTAATCACATTAAGCACAGATGTTTCTAGTAAGGGAAGGATTTCTTTGAGCAGGCTAGTTGGACTGGCGTCTAATATACAGGTTGTTGATTTAGTTTAGGAGATTATCTTGGTTAATGCGGGGAGGCTGATAGGGGAGAAGCAGTCTAAAGATGGGCGAGGTTGTAAGGACCCTGAGCCCTGGGCCAGGTCCTGAACAACCGCGTCTGCGTGGCTCAGAGCACTAATTTTGTTTCTTATTGTTAGAATTTTGTCATTGAAGAAGGTCATTGAGTCATTATTGTTAAGATCGGCAGGAATACAATGGATCGGTAGATTCATGACTCTGAGTCAGCTTAGCTACGGTGCTGAAAAGGCACCTTGGATTATTTTCATTTTCCTCTATTAGTGAGGAGTAGTAGGCGACTCTGGCTTTACAGAGGGCCCTTCTATAAGTCCTCAGACTGTCCTGCCAGGCTAAGCGAGAATCATCCAATTTAGTTGTGCGCCGAAAAAGTGACCAAGGCCTGGTTTAGATCTACAATACAAATTTTCTGACCAAGAAAAAGGGGGCGTTTTCAGATGGAGATGTTGTCAAAGAAGCAATGATGATAGCTGCTAACACTGTACTTAAAAACGAGAAAAAGGCTACCAATATAATCTCCGGTAACTTGACCTATCAGCTGGACCAGGATCTGGTGAGGTGCAGGTGGTTTAGCATCCAGTGCGACAAGTCAGTGGACAACAGCAGTACAGCACAGCTGTTGGTTTTTCTCGGATCTTATGTGAAAATACTGTGGATTTGGTCATTAGTTCAAAATGTGACAAGATTTATTTAAAATATGTAAGTCGATCTTCTTAAACATTACATAATTGATAACTTTTTGAAATATAGTGCAAAATAGTTCATGATTTGTAAGATGGTTAGTCAGTGGCAGTTGGAATGGGACATTTTTCATGTTAAATAGAGTGTGCAGGTGATCATCTGAAAATTGAACTGTTACTGAGATCAATAAAAATAGTGCCGAATATTAATCTGTTTCCCACCTTGTTGTCATTGTAGATAAGTATAGTGAGAAATCATACTGTGATCAGTGTGTTCATATAGATGAGTATCATTGATCATCATTAATGTTCAACTAAATGCAAACTGAGCAAATTAGTTGTTTCAGATGAGCAAATCAAACTGGTAGCCCGTCGTATGACTCATTACACATGAAGCAGGCCTCGGTCTCAAAAAGGTTGATGATGCCTGTTTTACTCTATTGTAACAACTTGCGGGGCACACACTTAGAACGTTCCACTTAAACACCACAAGCCAATCAATCAATCAATCAATCCATCAACGTCACACAGGATGGCTTGTTCTGGCAAATTTTCGAAGATGACTGGAGTTGAACTCCAAGGAATGCAAACTTGCCCACTAAGCTGCCCACTAAGTGACAAACATGTAATTATAGTGGTCAAGTGATGAACCAAAAGCCAATGTTCCCCAAAGACAGGGAAGCAAGCAGGGAGCATGGAAAAAGATTCAGGGTCAGGCCCAGATAACTTAGACAGTTACCAGGATAGAGGGGGTAGGCAGGACCAGCAATGAATGCATATTCATATCAAGCACAAGTGACTGCAGAGGTTAGGTGCACGGTGTAGACAGGTGAGTTGCCCTTTCATGATGACTCCTGATTGGCAAAAACGGCACAGGTCACAAAAAAAGCACAGGTCATTGGAGGCAGGTCACTCCTCTGTTGAGATATTAGTTTCCTGATCATCCTCTTCAGACTCAAAGGATTTGTTAGAGAACAAGTTCCTTTGCTGGCTGGGTGCAGGGTGACGTTCTTTGGGCTGGTATGGAATAGCTCTAGCTGCTGGTCTGGGCTGGGAAGAAGGAGGACGACCAGGACCACCTTGGTACGAAGCTGGGCCTCCCCTCCGCGCGTTGAGGTGCTGCTGTGCTAGCTTGGCCACAGCTAGTCCGTCTGTGGGCTTGTGCTCCCTCACCCAGGTGCAGATGTCGGCGGAAAAGACCCGTAGCAGCTGCTCCAGAATTAGCTGCTCACCGATCTGCTCCTTGGTGTGCTGCGCCAGGCATATCCATCGTCAGTAGAGACCCTTTAACCGCTGGTATGTCTCTGCCGGGCTCTCTCCAGATGGCACCACCATCGCCCGGAACTGTTGGCTGTAAGTTTCGGGTGAGATGTCGAACTTGGCCAGGAGCGCTGCCTTCAGGTCAGGGTAGTAGTGTGCCCTCTCTTTGTCCATCGCTGTGTAGGCCTCCAGAGCCTTCCCGGAGAGTAGAGGCACCAATCGACATGCCCACTCAGACTCTGGCTCGTTCCAGGTCCTGGCAATGCGCTCAAAGCGCAGCAGGTAGTTTTCAATGTCCTCTCCTGCCAAGTACTGCGGGATCTTGGGATCCCCACACAGCCTGCTCTCCAGTCTCGGGGGTTCCCTACTGTTACTGGCTGGGCCCTCTGGACTCTCCATCACTACGTTGGGTCGTGACCGCGGCGCTGGTGTTGGTAAATCTAGCCGCAGGCTCATCATTGACCCCTCTGACGGTGAAGCGGCGCTTGTGGCTGCTGGGCTAGGTGCTCCTGGGTTCGCCTCTGCCACTGTCGGACCTGGCTGCGCCGTGGTCATCGAAGCCCATAGTCCTCTGAGCTCCGCCAGAAACTTCTCCTCTCTGCTCTGCTGACCCTGCAGGAAGGTCCTCATGACGACTATAAGCTCCCCTCCAGCACTTGGTGCTGTCTGCAGGGCTTGCGCAGCAGCAGCCCCTTTCTCCTCATCATCTGTGGCCCAGGCTTTCTCCTCTGGCCCCTCCTTAAGCGCCATCTCCTGCTTTGGTGAGTGTAGCACGGCCTGTCTTCCAGGGAGCCGGCCCCGTCCTCGTCGTCCAGCCATCCCACGTCTGACACCAAATGTCACGGGTTCTTTTTAGCCAAGGTGGTACGGATGGCTCAGACGATGATACTCCAGTGCAGTGAGTTTTTTTTTTTTATTCGCACCAAGTCCCAAAAATTACAGTGCAAAATGAAAACAGGAACATACAAAAAATACGAGGGAAAAATATTTACAACAAGATCTCCAAACGCGTCTCCTAAGCTTCTCTCTTACCATCAAGGCCACCAGAACCAACTACCCATCCATTAGACAACAGTTCACTGCGATATATCTACATACCCCTAGCCCCACCCACGGGCATACCAATTACCTTATTAACTCTTCCCAAGGTACCGTCCACTACCTTAATACCAAGAACACAGATCCATGATATCATATAGACAACGGTGGCACCAATCTCTCTCCTCACCGATGACAGCAATATCCGAAAAAGAAATAACAGTAGAAAAATATCGGTCCATTCCCCATTCATAGTTTAGTCCATGATCACCTGATCGTCGGGGCGCGCCAATCACCCTTATTAAGGGTGAGACCAGGAAGGGCCTCGATTTGGCCCGGTTCTGCCTTAATCAGAGGCAGCGGCAAACGGTGGTAAGTGTGTTTGTGTGTCGCCTTGGCGCCGAGTGTGCACCCTCGTGCGCCAGCAACAGGGAACACGGAGTTGGGCAGTGGGGAAAAGTTTACAGGAGTCAGGGACCTTCTCCGCCCGTAATTGTCCGCGAGTCATCGGAGGGCTGCGCTCCGTGCGCTCCCGACGCCCACAGAAAAGAGAGTTAGAGAGAGAGAGAGAGAGAGAGACACTCGCCGGTCATGATGACGGAGCGCTTACAGCGCCCGTCACATTATCCCCCTCCTCCCCAAGGTTGGTGATGTGCGGCAACCTGGAGAGATAATCTGCCACCACGTTGGTCTTGCCAGCTCGATGTCAGATCCGGAAATGGAAAGGCTGGAGGGAGAGATACCAGCGGGTGAGACGGCTGTTGTGATCCTTCATGGAGTTCATCCAGGTCAGAGCACGGTGGTCAGTCTCCAGGTCAAACTCCCTCCCCTGCAGATAGTACCGCAAGCTCTCGAGGGCCCATTTTATGGCCAGGCCCTCCTGCGCTCCCGACACCCACAGAAAAGAGAGAGCGAGAGAGAGAGACACTCGCTGGTCATGATGACGGAGCGCTTACAGCCGCCCCGTCACACAGTTGCTTGGTTTCCACTTGAAGGTGTAACAAGTGAGCATTGATATTTTGTATAGATATTGTACACATGTGAAAAGACTTACCCTCAAAGTGAACAGGCACAGGTGAGGGTGTGGTGGAGACCCTGCTGGATTCTGTTCGAAAAAATTTGCATACATGGCACCACATTAGATTTGAGAAGACATGACATACAGTGTTCATGAGATTAAAAAGGGTGTGTTCATTGAGAAGATTGCTGCACCAGTGTTAAGGCTTTACATTACACTAAGCTGACACTTTTGTACACAGCAACTTATAAGATAGATGATGAGCTAAGCATATGTAGAAGGCAGGGTGTGAAATGGAATAAAGATTCAAGTACACAGTGATGCCAAAACAGGGTTAATAAAGCAAAACTGCCATTGCATGTATTTACCTCTATGGCTAAATGTTGAAAGAGGAGTGAGCGAGGTAGAAGTATGTGGTGGTGGTGGTGCCTGGCTGGGTGTTGGCAGCAGAGTTGTGAGTGAGCTGCATGGATATTGTAGTGCCTGGCTGGTAAAGTCTTGTGAAAGATTGGAAATGCACAAGGTGTGTTTGATGAAATGACAAAACAGTAACCATTGACCATTATTCCACAGTTTCCCAAAGTAGAAAGGAGGTAAGGAAGAGAGTGATTTTACCTCCATGATATGTGGGTGGATGTTCCAGCGAGGAACTCATTGCAGGTTGGAAAACACTGGAAACAGTATCAGGTTTTGGTCTTCTAGTTACCATGGATACATGCATGTCTCTTGTCACTCTAACTGCACAGTGGCCATAATTACATGCTGGGTAAGTAGTGGTCCTGGTGAATGGAGGGGTCCTGCAGGACTGACTGCAAATCATGTATTCACCCCCTTTGCTGGATAACGAAAGCAGAGGCATGAGCGAGGTGGATCGAGGTTGTAGTGGTGCATGGCTGGAAAACTCTGACAAACATATTGGACATGCACAAGGTATCTTAGCTGACATTTTTGTCTAAAGCAACTTGTAAAATAGACAATAAGCAAAGCAACATTTGCAGATGGCAGGGTGTCAAATGTGGGTTCACGAAATGTAAAGCAACTTATAACACAGACCATAAACAAGCTACAGATAAAGACATTTGTTTTTTTTTCTTTTTAAGATATCACTAACCTGGATTTGGTGCAGCAATTTTTTTGGTTGATGCTCTGGGAACTTTAGGAGCTGGAGGGAGACTGTGACAGTCATCCTCCTCATCACTACATTCATCACCATTTCAATATTTGATATCTGGCCTAGGGATTACACAAATTAGAAAAAGTTAAAGAATGTAATATTGAGGGAAATATCATTGTTGATAATAAATATTATAGTTATGTTGAATGACATATTATACATCGTAATGACAAAATATTATCTTACTTTCATTTCCTTTTCATGTTCCCATGATCCTCATCTGTCTGCAGTGTCTCTCCTTTTTTAGCCTTAAGGAAGGAACTTGTGCGCCTTTTCATATGTTTCTTTGTAAAACAAAACAAAAAAAAAAAAAATCATTTCCTCCCAGATCATAAGGCTGCATCAAGATTTCTTTTAAAATACCCATAGCCTACCTTTTACTTTAAGCAATACAATCTCATGCAGTGTCCAGGTTTGGGGGTCAGGTGTTTCACTTAAAACTGCAGCCTTTTTTACTCGTTCTGTTGTTTTGTAAGGTGGCCAATAACATTTTCCCTCCTGGCACCAGGTCTCAGGGACAATAAACAGGAAGTCCTCCTCAGGGATTAAACAATGAAATACATTTCTGTCGAAGAAAGAAGTAGTGAGTGACACTTATCTTAATGCTAAACTCATGCAGCGACAACCATATCACATGAGTAGGGACACTTGTGAATTTGTCAGTAAAAACAGAAGCAACATATCAGCTGTTACAACTGAACAAAAAAGCGATTTAGACACTTACACTGACGTGAAAAAAACTGCAATCCTACGGATGCAACATCGGCATACCAGCATAACCATCCTTGACTGGAAGGAGGACCTATTTCCTTTTTATGAGAGCTGCATGA
>OMPJ01008702.1:0-16773 GCA_900312935.1 Carapus acus | reverse complement strand
ATTGTAGATGTGAACGTGGCTTCCAGTTAATGAGCAGTGCTGTACTTTTGTGGAAGCCTATATTGTTGCCATGGGCATTATTATAAAACAAGAACAATCTTTTTTCAAATGAGCCTCAAAAATTTATATACAGGAGTACCTTGATACTAGCTGTCTCTTGGTCCTTCATTTTGTTCGGGGTACGGGTGGAAATCTGAGTTAGGAGTCCTCCTTCGATACACCACCGCTAGCTAGCTAGTTAGCAGGTACGCACCATCTGTAATGGCTCGCACTATCTATGACAACTTCAAACTACAAGAAACAGGGACTTCAGCAGCGGAACAATCATTCAAGGCTCGTCATGGGTGGCTTGAGGCTTTTAGAAGAGAACCAACATGCCCATGAGGCATGGAGGAGCTTCTGCTGCGGACGTTAAGGCAGTAGAGGAGTATGTCACACATGCTGCGCGTCGTGTGACATAGTCGTTGCAGAGGAACGCTATATTCTGCGACAACTGTTTAAAGGAGACAGAACTGGATTATTCTGAGAAAACGTCTGGAAAGGCTTACACTTATTCTAGTAATTTGAAATCTTAACAAACTTCTTTAAGGTACAAGCAGACTGGCTTACGAGCTTGGTCTCGGAACAAATTAAACTTATATCTCAAGGCGCTACTGTGCGTGCCCCATGTGTGCTGCAGATATAAGAATAAGAATAAGACTTCTTATTGTCACTATGACACTGTTTCCAACATCATTGTGAAAATTGGTTTGGCAGCCCCACATTATGGTTATAGCAGCGCTCTAGCATTAACAAACTGAAGTTCCAGTTGTATACAGAGATTGCACAGAAACCTACAGCATGTATTAAAAGAACTGTACAAAACTGTAGTATAAATTGACCACTGAGTAGTGAGTCGTGCACGTACAGTGACGGTTGTAGAGGTGAATGGCTGTGTGTGTTGGGGGGGCTTGGGGTTGGGGGGTTGTGGGATGGAGTGGTAAATATCAGGTAGATATCAATTCACACCCACTCACTGTCGCAATAAGTCGTCTGTTGCAGGGATCACAAGTCAAGCCTCAAGTCTGCTTTGTTGAAGTGCTGCCAAATATGGAGTGAACAACTCAGTGGCGGAAGGTGTGAATGAATGAAAGGCGCAGGGGAGTGCAATTACAAATGGATATTTTTACAAGAGAACACTCCAAGTGGGTGCAGCAAGAATGGCTCCGCGGGTTGAGATCCGGCCGTAATGATGGCGTACAGCGGCCTGCCACACCACGCACCTTTGTTATTCATCACAATCTCCGGCACAGGTAGAGGAGCAGCCGCGTTGCCGGCCATAACGGGATGAAGAAACACTTAGAGGCAGTAATGTGCATCAGGCCAATGAGCCATTCGTGGGCCTGGTGCCATCTCATTAGTCTCCCAATGACACCGGCAAAAGGCTGCCGAACGCCCCATTGTCTGGAGAGGCAACGGGGGAGAGAGACGGGCTGGGCTTGAGCGTGAATCTACACTGATGTTATTTGATTTATATATGGATATAGATACATATACATGTAGATATGCACACACACAAGCACCATATATGTGGAGAGAGAAGTGCTCCCTCATGTCCTCTTTGGTTCTCTCTTCTCGCCCTCTGTCTGCCCCTGCCCTTCTCTTTTCAATAGATACATTCCTTTGGGATACAAGTTTTTTTTTTCTTTTGGTTATAGCTGCCCTTAACTTCTCATTTCTTGAGGCTTTTTAAAGCAGGGCTCCGATTTCTTTTACCCATTACCTTGATAATAGCTTAAAGTTCAAATCCAGACTATGAACCTTTAGTCAAACATAAATGAGGTCCCTAATGGTCACAATTTTACGTGAGCCATGAGCCCAATGAATACCGATATACGCTCAGCGGTCATCTATTCCGATTCTGTCCAATCCCATTTGAAATGGCAGCGCCTCTTTAAATGAGTAACTGCAAGTGTCCCCGTGGGGCTTTTGGAGCCGCGCCCGCAGGAAAGAGCAACACAACGAAATTGTCGCGGTGCGAGTCTTTGTTCTTGTCATTACAACACAACTAACACGCTTTTTTTTGCGGCCTCAGAAACGCACACGCTGAATTATGACCCAAGGTCACCTTCCGTGACGAGCCAATGACTAAATAGCGACGACGGGGCCTTTTCACGTTGCGACATCACAGCCGTAACAGTCGCCAGTGGACGTGTTGGACTCATCAGAGTCCCACAGTGATTTGGCAGCATCGGCAGAGTCGTCCCTACTCGTCCATGTCCACCAACATATGAAGTTTGGGAACGCTGTGATAGCTCCTCCGGGCCATTATTCACTCTGCCTCTTCGTCCTGTTTGGCCGATGGCCAGAGGCAGCTGGCAAAGCTGATACAGTCAAACCTCGGCACCAAAGGCAGAATAGGAGGGAACTGCTCAGCCAAACGCCAAGGCCCTAATTCAAATGAATTGCAGCGGAGACCTGCCGCCTCCTGGTGTGTAAACAAAAACAGACACAATGTACACGTGTACCCAGCAGAGCATAAAAACTAATTGCCCTTTATAGAAATAGAATCTATGTGTGCTGCCGTAATGAAACAAATGCTGCCAGACACAGTCAGATAAACTCCACCGCAAAGATCTCAGAGGGAATGATTTGCAGTAGTGGCATTCATATCAACTCAGTGGCAAATTTTCCAGGGAAACTATGCGTACGAAAATAAGTGGAGCCCACAAACAGCAGCGGCGACAAATTAGAGCGCCTGAGGTGAAAGCAGCACCTTTGCCTTGTTACCTTATGCCAGGGCCACGCAAAGGAATCCAGCACTAGAGCAGACTTGAGCACAAGATAAATAAATAAGAAGTAAGCCTGCCATTCAGGGAGAGAGAGGACTTAAAGACTCTCTAATGATATATTTGTCTTGCTGAGATCGCTACGTCCTCCTGAGGGGCGTCACCGAAACCGTGTTTGGGTGTCTTTGTTTCTGTTGCAAGGTGCAGCTAACTCAAAAAATAAGAATTCTGGTCATTTGGGAGAGAGGAATCATCCAATTAAATGCCACAGCTCCATGATACAATGGTGTTAACTGATATTTTCATCACCAACTGCATTGTTGTGTGAAACGTGCAGGTCTGGAAGAGATTGTGATAGTCACAGTATTCGACTAAAGCACGTTTTTAACAAAGCAGGCTTACGCACACAATGAGTGTGTATGTGTCTGTGCTCGTGGCTCACTGCATCACATGATATGAAAAAGCAAGTGGTGATTGACACTTATGTGTTGGCCTCGCGTCCGTCTGTATTTCAATGCTCTGTGCCGTCACAGTTCAAACAGTGACGGCTAGTGCATTGTGTAGGCTCTCCGCTATCATCATATAATTTGATAACAACAATCACAGTCAGGGCCCCTCACAGCCTTTGTCGTGTATCAAACTCCCTTGATGACAATTTGTGGAATAGTTTGTTGTCTTTGCTGAATTGCTGTGTGCTGACCACCCGCTGCTGCTTGTAATCATTCGGGCGCTCAAATGAGCAGGTTCGAGCAGTTCAGTGCCGAGGAAGCACTTGTGAGGTTGTTATTGTACATTTAAAGAATAGAATAAAATGCTTTTATTGTCATTGTGCAGCACAACAAAAGAACCATGGCACAACGAAATCGAGGCGCAGCTCCGGTTCAGAATTAAGTTAAACTGATCAGTGCAAGTAACAGGTTCAGCAACATTGGGACAACAGCACGGTTACAGGACAGTCCGGGACGGTACAGGCTACAGAGGTGTGTAGCAGCATGGCGGTCAGTTTCCTTTGCATTTGTACTCAGGTGTGTGTGCAGCTTGGGGGGTAAAGTGTCTCCTGCGTTGTTGTGTGTATACTGCATGGGGGGTAAAGTGACTCGTGCATTCTCCCGGGTGTGTGTCCTTAGGCTCTCTGCCTGCGGATGAGGTGACTTGTGCGTTGACTCGAGTTCAGCGCAGTGACGGCTTGGGGGAAGAAGGACTTCATGTGTCTGGCGGTCGTGGTCCTGATGGCCCGGTAATGTCTGCCGGAGGGAAGCGGGTCAAAGAGGTGGTGGGCAGGATGGGTATTATCTCCCGTGATTGCCTCAGCTCTTCTGAGGCAGCGGACTGTGCATAGGTCTGCCAGGGACGGGAGGGGGCGGCCGATGATCCTCTGCACAGTCTAGACCACCCCGTGGAGCATCTTACGTTCCATCTCCATGCAGGAGGAGAACCACACCGATGCTGGAGCGGTAGAAGGTCACAAGCAGCCACGGGCAGATGTTGTCTCTCTTTAGCACTCTCAGAAAGTGCAGATACTGCTGTGCCTTGTTGATGACAGCAGTGGTGTTTTCTTACCAAAATAGGTCAGCAGAGGGTAACGGTGCCCAGGTAGGTGAAGGTGTGGACCATCTCCATCTGATCTCCATTGATGTAGACGGGGGCCAGGTCTGTCTTGAGCCTCCAAGTCTAGGATGATTTCCTTTGTCTTCTTGGTGTTCAGAAACAGGTTTTTGAATGAGCTCCATTCGGACAGTGTCTTGACCTTGTCCCTGTGGGCAGACTTGTCCCCTCTCATGATCATGCCCACTATTGTTGTGTCGTCTGCAAACTTCATGATGGTGTTACTGGGATGGGTGCATAGGCAGTCCATGGTGTATAGGGTGTAGAACATCGGGCTGATCACACAGCCTTGTATTCATTATTCAGACACATGCCAAATATTGGGTGACCTAATTTGCAGGTCTAAAGGGGCTGGGCTGTTTGGCCCGGCCGGGATTGTTCCCCGTCATGATTCACTTCGATCAAGAGTGACACAGGGGCCAGGCAGGAGTCACTCGAGGACACAATGTGAGAGGGAGGGTCTGCAAAAATGACAAATGAAGCTCAGTGTCGCACATTAGCCACCGATCTGCTCCGCTCCTCTCTGTTTTTAATCAGCCCCGCGCTCACGCGGTATGGAGGCTTTGGCGGGGAGGCAGGGGGGTGTTGGAGGGAAATGGATGTAGGTCATTTGAGCGTCACAAAATGGAACCGCAAGTGAGATGTTGCCGGCCACGCAAGCTTGAAGCAGGATTTTTCAGCCATTAGATAATGATTTTGATAAAAGCCAATCTGTGGGAGGATGATAACGGCACCGAGGCAATTAATTTGAACCCAGCATTCAATTCGGTGGCATGCTCAAAGGGCTGCATAAAACATGGGATGAAAGCAGTGGCCTGATAATGATGTGAGCACTCGCACCTTCGCCTGACATGTTTTTGTCCCACTTCATACCAGCCCATCTTCACAGGAAGTGATGAACTGGAATGAAATGTCTTAAACAGATTTGAGTCAGAGGTGACACAAATTAAGCCATCTGGTTGTCTGGTTTCCTGCAGACTAGGAATCCTTGGAATGGTTTCAAAGGAGGAGTCATCTGGTCTGTCTTGCATTGTCTTGAGGCATTTTACAGAGCTGGGACTGCCATGGTGATGGCGGTGTTGTGGCTCTGTGAAGAATAAACCATAGAAATGATCACAGCAGGACCATGACGGTCACTTCATTTGTCTGGCACAGTGGGTTCCAGCCGATGGAGTCTCTGAGGTCTGGACAAGGGGGACATCATTTCCTCTGAAAAGTCCAAAATATGCTGCAATCAGTGGAATGACTGCGGACCATTTCCTGTTTCATTGCTAACCTAATTGACTCTCGCTGTATGGCCAGAGGCATTCAGAGTCTTAGTCCGACTTGATTGTATATTTCGAACCTGATTATTTCATAAGCCACAAGAGGTTACCTCTGTATAGTCGCCCAACCTGGCGCCCACGCCGCCCACAGTCTTTCCTTTCTTGCAGACTTGGAAAAAAAAAAAAACACATCTACTTCCACCCTCGGCTTTATCCTGGTAGTCCACAATCCTTTAAGCACAGATGTCCACACGCGCGCATGCAGGAATACAGAGTGGGTCTGGACTGAGAAAAACCTCAGCGGTGTGCTCCAGCATCTTCATCCATCTGTGTTTGTGGCCCGGCCTGCAGAGTTGTTCAGTTTAGGCTCAAAATAATGAACTGTGTGTGTGAGAGAGTGAGAGAGTGAGTGAGATACCAGAAGGCAGACCCTAAGCTTATTTGCTTAAGTGTGATGGGAGGGGATTGACAATGGTTGGGGGGGGTGGCAGCATATTTGGTCAATTAATATTGTGACACAAAGGCTGCATGGAGAGCTGTATAGCTGCACGCTCCAGAAAAGTGGAATGTGTCGTCTGCCCTGACCGATGGGAGGGCAAATATCCAAATGCAAAAATGTTAAAACTGTCATGCAGCCTTGGAGCCTATACTGTAGTGCCAATGAAGGGAGGAAGATGCGCAACTCGGAGTAGGTCAGTATGGAAAGTTAGTGGAGCTGCGCCATTAGCTGCTGCTAATGTGTTTCTCTCTGCTATACATAGGGTATAAAGTAAAATAAATTTGATTATTGCCTGAAGAGTTGAGGGATCGTCTAATAGCACATTATATCAATGTCAAAAGGAACAACAAAGCAGCCTCATTTCTTTATAGGTCTGTTGGATTTCATCTTCATGTTTAGACATAATTGAGAGAGAAGGCCAGAAAACATCAGACATTTTCAAAATGTTGGAAAATGGTGTTTTTACAGTGTTATGTTTACACGTTTCAATGGAATCTCAGGGTCTGTGATTGAGCCAGTCTTGCATTAAGATGGCCACAAATATGAGCCAAGAAAAGGAGTTTTATGAATCTGGGTTAAAATCCTTGCCGCTCTGAAAGCAGGAGTGTGTGAAGTTGGGAGGTGATTATGTAGAAAATGAATAACCCCAACACGTAAACGCCTCATCTATTTATGCTTGGCTCACAACAAACATGAACCTTGCATCTGGTATATGTATGAATGGGGAGTGGTAGGCACCTTTCATTAAGGCCGCTATTCACTGCTGAATTTATGTGTCCTTCTCCTCAAATTTTTTTTCATATCACCTAAAACACTAAATCGCTCTGTGGAAACACAAAATTCAAGAGGGACCTGGCAATTTTCAAGTAGCAGTTCAGAGCTCAGACGTTGTGTATGTCCGTGTGTCATCAGGATATATGTGGGATGTGCCTTTGTCTAGGGGTGTGTGTTGGTGCCTTGAGTGTGACTGGGACACTTTGCCTTTGATAGTCTGTTGGCAGTAATTTCCAGATATACTAAGTGGTAAATCAGAGACAAATTTCAGAATACCATAATCATATACGTGACAAGATTTCCTCAATATTAGATGTTTCACGTATCCTGGACATGTTCTCGTAAAGCTTTCTTACATTGTCGATTGTTCAAAGTCACACAAGGTCAACACCTGCAAACATGTCAAGTTTCAAACAGTAACATGTCAAGTTTGCCAGAATTTCATTCTAATCAGTATTTTGCCTCCAGATCAATGAAGTAATGTCTGCTAAAATAGAAATTGAAGCAAAAACGTTGAGTCTAGCTGCAGTGTGTGTGTTAGAAATTGAGATTGAATATTTATCTTTATCTTTGTGGGAGGTTGCAGGTTGTCAAAGTCAATTGCAGCCTTGCTCTGAGATGTTAATACCATCGGGGGGAAAAGAGACGCGGGTATGGGTGAGCGAGTCGGTGTGGAGCTGTCCAGTGCTGAAATTAGTTTCAACACTGTCCAACACCGTGCCGTAGTTGGTTTCAGCACTGGACAGCGTTACTGTGACAGGTTGTCGCCCAGCCTGAGGTAGTATTGCACCGATACTGGTATATTGAGGAGCCCCGATACAGCATCGCTGGCATCGGTATCGGCGAGGACTACCGAATACGGGGCTGATGTTATTTTCCGATACAAGTACAGGCTTAGTCTTTCTCTCGCCCGACACTCCCCACTGTGATCATACAGCTATCCTGTTGGCCAGGAGTGGACGCTCTTAACCAATAGCGGGGCAGCTATTTTATGTTGCGGAAAAACAAACCAGCGTGTCACAGGATAGAGGAAGTTGGCGATTTGCAGATATCTCAACAGAAAATCCAGCGAGTACAACAACTTCATGCAAGATTTGCGGTGTGAAAGTTGCGAGAGGTGGAACTAAAACCGCTTGAGAACGAAACGTGCGAACGAACACCAAGAGTTTGTGGCAGCGGCAACTGCGAGCAAGAGAAAGGGGGATGCACCGAAGCAACAAACCCTGGTCAGCTCACTTCAGAAAAGGGAGGCAGCAAGAGGGATGTCTGAGGCAACTACCAAAATAACTGTACCCTGTAACCTGCCCCTCTCCTTTTTTGACAAAGTGGGATTCCGGCTCTTTATGGCTCACGCAGTGCCAAAATACAAAGTCCAGGGCCGCAAAGGTATCACGGAGACTGCCGTCCTTGCACTCCAAAGGAAGGTAACGGAGCATGTTTCAAGGAAGCTAGAAAAGGTGCAGGCCATAAGCCTCACTACTGATATCGGGAGCAGCGACGTCTCCCCACTTTCCCTGCTTAATTTAACTGCTCACTGGGTGGACACTGAATCGTTCAACCTGGAAAGCATGGTGCTGCATGCAAACGAGTTCAAAGGATCCCACACTAAAACAATTGCAGAAGCTATAGAGAACATGCTGCTTAACTGGAACATCCCCAAGTCATAAGTTACGTTAGCCCACTCTTGTCTAGACTTTGCTATTTTCCTCCTGTTTTTTTTCTCGTGTCTTTTACTGGAAAAAATTCTGCAGCAATTTGAGATCAAATTTCAAAAACAACGAGCAAAAAACAACATTTGTAATTCATCATTATTATCATTGTTGCTGTTGTTCTTGTTACTACTATTATTACTATCATTATCATTGAAGGTCCATGCCGTTCTTCGTGACAACGCCAGCAATATGAAGAAGGCAATAAGGGACTTTGGGATGTTGAATTTGGGATGCTTTTCCCTCCTGATCCAGCTAGTGGTGCATGAAGGCTTGTGACATGGGCAGTGACATGTCTGTCACTAATGTGAGCTTTACTGTGCCAGTGTTAGTTTTAGTTTTTTGATTTCAGAGTTGGAACTTGTAGTGATAGGACACTAACAAAATAGTAAAAATGGCCTGTTATTTCTTTCACCAAATTCTAGTTGCACTTACAGGAGCGCACCTCAGCCTAGACGTAGGCTTTCAGGTCTTATTTTAATTTAGATCTACTTCTTGTTGCACTGCTGTTATACATGTTGAAACTACATGGATATTGCACTATTTTGGCCTTTGAGAGCCAAAACTTAATTCAATTATTGTCACCCATACCAGGTAGGCAATAAAGAAAGTTTTCTGTACCCACCCTGCGTTAGTCTTATTTCCTATTTCAAAAAGGTTTTTATTTAGTGCCTGACAAAGCCATGATAGCAAAGATTTTACATCTAAGTGAGTATGCAGGTCTTAAGAATTAGAACACAAAAATATTCCTATATTTTGTTTATCAAATGGAGCGGAATCGGTACGTCATCGGTATCGGCCGATGAGGCACGGCTGGGTATTGGAATTGATATCGGAGGCCCAAAATGGTATCGGAACAACACTAGCCTGAGGGATCAACAGACGGTCAAAGACAGAAACGGTCGTGGCAGATAGAGGATGTAGAGTGAAAATCTTTCACCCCCCATTCCCCCCCAACCCCCCGCTCACTTTCTTTTGCTCTCTCTCCCTGTGTCTTGGCTGTTGGTCCCCTCTCTCTCTGCCTCTCTATCCATTTCCCTTTCATCCTCTGTTGGTCTGGGGCTGTGTCTCTGTGGACACACTGTCTTCCAGTCTGTCCACTTCTTAACTTGCTGCCCCAAGGGATGACGCTGTGATCTTGAACCTGTCTCTCTCTCTTTGTGTCTGTCTACCTCTGCCTTCTATTATCTGCTCATCTATCTCCGTTTTCCTTTAGATCTGTCTCCCCTCATCCTCCCCCTCTACTTCAGATTTCCTGCCACTTAAGCTTAGTTGACGCTGCTTTGTTCTGTGTTTTTTCTTTTTTTTTGGATTGTGTGCACAATTTTCCCTTTAATGAACCATCTAATGTTGACTGTACGCATATTCTCCCGATCCATTGCCACCCCTCCCATCTATCGGAGCAGAAAGCCTGTCTTAATTGCTGATGCTAAATCCCAGCTTTAATTGATGCAGCTGCTTTGCACTCGCCTCAATCTTGGATGTAAATATTGACTTGAAATCAGAGCTGACAGGAAGCCATTGCTGCCCTGATTAATTTGGCTTTAAAAACAGTTTGTTTTTTTCATCCTCCTGGCTGGAAAAGGTGAGACACACATGGCAATAGGCCAGCTCTGCTTTCACGATTTACAAATAAACTCGGCTATACACCGGTTTGAAATGAGTGGCATCTGGCTAATTGTATCTATTTTGAGCGTGCCCATGTGTGTGATCGCACTCAGTGAGAATTAGTGACAATGCGATAACAATGGGGTTAACCTGGTTTGATATGAGTGTTTCTTGGAAGCAGCTCTATAATTAAACAGCAATAGCTTACCATTAATTCCTCCTCGCCTGGCACTGTAAACACATCTTGAAGGTCATTGTAATCTGCAATTAGCCGACAAACAGCAGCGCGAGGGAGACAGTGACACGCAGTCAAAAAAGGAAGGAGGAAAGTTGCGTGTCAAGCCGAGTGTTGTCTTTTTGATGGGATGTGTCAAGGCAGGACTGTTTGAGTTATGCGCTATAAAAATTATGTGGATGTGACAAGGCTCCTCGGGCGGGAGGCTGATGTGAATTCTCTGTTGGTTGCTTAGCCAGGTCCATAAATAAATGAACACATCAGTGGATTAGTGAAGGGAATATCAGACAAGACACGCTCGGTGATCTCGGAGTCAAAAACAACCTCAAACCGCGGCCATCCCTCCGCCCTCTGATTGTTTAGTAACGTCCCTCTGTGCAGATTGTCAGGGTTTAATGGACTTGACAGCGGTGGCATCTATTAGAAACATCTTCATGTCAATGATGATGTCAATCAGACAGATTCTCCTTCCCGTGCACGTGTAACCATAGTAGCAATGGACACATGACCATAATGGTCAGTGAGCATGTAACATGCTTCAGTATCAGACAGAAACAACATTTGGCCGCAGAAGTAGTTTAGGAAATTATCACGTGTCGTCAAATGTGTTGTGTTTAGTCGGGTGCAATTATTGAATTATTGTGCACAAGTTCAGCAAGCAAATTTTTAGTTCAGGTTCAGCAAGTTTGGCGCTATATGGCAGAAAGATGAAGGATGCCTCCCCAAAGATGTTTGAGGAGCTATGTTTAGACGAGATGCCAGCCCGTCTGCTGTCGGGCCAGAATTAGTCTTTTCCAGCCTTTCATTGGGCCATTGGAGTAAGACGAGTCGGCCTGACGCAGCGCTTCGGACAGCTTCTGCCTGTTTACACGGCTACATTTCATCATTATGCTAAGTTAAGTCTACAACTCCAGCCATGCTGCCAGAAAAAGAAGAAGAAAAAAAAAAGAGTAGCAGTTGAGGTGAATGCACTCTGCAGCCGTCCTCAGAAGTCATCATTGATGTTAACAATGCAATGACAATGAACGCAGAGCCGGGTGGGTTCCACTGATTTATTCCAAATGACCACATCATTACAAATTGCAGCCGAATGGAAATAATTTGTCCCCGTTCTGGAAATTGACTGATGCAAATGAAAATTGACTGGTTTCATTGTGTAACGCAGCACGGGGAAGCGGTGAATGATGACCCCCGCTTTCAGTGTGCCGAGGTCACACTGCTATTACCTGCTCGCTTTTTCTCTCGCTCTGTCATTCACTGCTTGGGCTGAACTTGGCACACCTTGACAATTCAAACACATCAACTCGAAGCTTTCCTGCACAATGCACCTGATTTTCAAAGGCGCCTCAAATCTGATTACACATATTCCAAGGTGTGTGTGCGTGTGTGTGCGTGCGTGTGTGTGTGTGTGTGTGTGTGTGTGTGTGTGTGTGTGTGTGTGCATGCTCGCGTTTCCCCTGCGGTTCATCCAGTATTTCTTTTTCTAAGCATTTCCTCAGGTAAGTAGAATTTGAGGCTTTGACTGGAATTCGAAACTTCCAAATCTGAAGCTTTGATTGTAATGACCAAGATTTTTCAGATGCAAACAAGTTGAGTCATCTCGGTGTGCGTCAGTTGCTGCACAGTTCCTCGCTTTTTGGTAAAACGTGATTTAATGCCTGACGGAGGCCTGGTTCTGTTTTTAGATTCTGTCTAGTGTGACACAGGAGAGGGCAAAAGATAAAGCTTTTTTTCCTTCTTTCACACCTCGGTTGGCTTCGTCATTTATGGTGTAATTCTGTCTTGTTCCTTCATCGGGAGACAGATTTGCAGACTTTTCCCAGGCCCACGCTGTTCGCTCTTCTGCTTTGAAGCCAAAACACTGATAAGCCCCTCAGTGGGCTGTGATTAGATCCCTTATTTAACCCTGATTTGAATGATTCATTTTCATTAACACACTGTACACAACCACAACACCTTTCCGGCAGAAGACGAGAATCCTCGTTTGGAGGCCTTTCCTTGCACAGATACGGGACAATTTCATTCCTCTGTGCTGAGTCGCCTCTCTGTGCAACTCCCATGTTTTACAAACTGTGATTGAGTAATGGCCACATTGTTTTTTTGTTTTTTTTAATTTGACGCTCTCAACTTTTTGTGCTCACACTTTCGCCCTGTTTTTTGCAGGGGCTTAACTCGATATGAATGACATGGGCTCCACAAAAAAAAATGGTCTCCACACTCTCTCTCTCTCTCTCTCTCTCCAGAGAGCTGTGCCGTACAAATCACTTTGAACAAGCCCTAGGACAAGAGTTGTTCAAGTCACACTTTACTTCGTAATCTCATCCCTTTTTCCCAGACATCGCCATTGGCTTACACTCGCCTCAAATTCTGTCCCATTTCTCTGAGACAGCAGATCTCTCTCCATGTCCCCAAATCTCTCCTGCTGAGACAAAAGCAAAGAGTGAAAGTGCTGAAAAACAAAGAAGTCAATACATGATTAGGGGTGTCAGACGTTTTAGAGTCGGAAAGAGCAGGGGGACATCTTCCATTGGTGTTGATATGATTATCGTAGAGGGAAAGGCATCTCTGAGATTTCCTCCAAATATTCACCTCATATGCAGCACGATGATGATGAAATCAAGATGTAGTCTTGTTTATTGGGCACAGCAGTCAGTGGAAAAACAAGAAAGCAACTTCATACCAGCAACTCATCTGGTATAATGTGGTTTCATATGGATGAATTGTATGGTTGCGCTGATTTCATACGAGATTGAAATGTTGCATTTGCTATGATTCAGTGTTGTGGTCGGTCTCTTGGCAACAGCCCGTTGTGTCGTAAGTGTGGCATATTCAGAGCGCACGGTGTCCTCCACTGACTTTGTCAAAAGACCTCACACACTGCATTGCAGAAGGACAAAAGCTCCCTGTCCACCCGCTTTGGTGAGAGACTAAATCACACTTGGCATGATGGAGAATTGTAAGAGTTGCCGTGGGCAGCGCAAGGGGTTGACCTAGCTGGTGATGGCGGCTCAAGCCAAATGTACAACATCACGTTGTTTTTGCAGTGGTGCAACATCACCGACGCGTCACAGAACCTCGCTGCTCAATCCGAGCGATGCATCATTCCGACTGTCGGAGTCAGAGATCGGCCCCTCCTCCCCCAAAGGGCCCTTGTGAGGTTGATGATATAGCGTGTTCGCCGATCAATGTCAATAAAAGTCAAAGATTCCCTCATGTCCTTTTGGAGTAATTACTTCTGTATTAATTTCCCACGGACACTAAATGCCACTGTCACCCTGGGATCACAATTAAGCAGCACAGAAGCCAAGGGAGCTGCTTTTAAACCCCTTACCCAGTCTCACCAAGGATGGATTGATTAAACTATATGCCTGCGCACGAGCCACATGAACTGCTTTTCTTCTTTCTAGCCATTATAAGAACGTATATAGTGTAATTCCCACCCCACCACCCCCCTCCTCCATTAGAGAAACATAATATGGAGGATGCACCGACCGAGTCGGGAGCCGCGATTGTGAATAAAATAGTTGTTACTCTCAGTCTGTGGGGGGGTGTTTCGTGCAGCCAAGTGTGTCTGATCCAGTGGTGCTGAGCGACGGAACGCTCTTCGCTGTGACGGCACTGGCCTCCGGTGCTCCGCTCACCAGAATGACAGCTTCTCCCTGCAATGAATCGCCATTAAAAATATCACTTTGATGCAAGGACGGCATTAAAACGGCAAGCGGGAGAGGCATAGAGAGCTTTAAAACGGAGCACCGTGTCTCACAGCTTTTGATCAGCCGCAGCATCCTAATTGGTGGTGCACAAGTTAATGAAGCCCAGACAGACATGGAGCCAATAAATCTCACCTGACACTTTCACAGCAGACATGAGAGAATTACCCTCACATCCCTCGGCCTCCGCCCCACCACCCTACCCAACACACACATAAAGTGGATAAAAAGGATCTAACAGGTGTGCTTTAGACAGGCTGCCTCATTACGGTGCATTGTCAGCTCATTGTCATTCTGTTTTCTGATGGGTGCCGCCGCAATAATCGGGCGAATGGACTAATGATGGGTAGCAATTCTTTCTACTTTGTATGCCGAGATCACGCACAAGGCACGAGCCTACAGAGTGCGTCAAGCCCAGCGTGCGTAGGATTGCACGGTTGATGTACAGACTCTTGTCCTCATGTGTAGGCGAGATGAGACAAAAACCTGTAGATCAGTGTCACGTGGCAGAAAAAGTGTGTGTAGTTCTCATACCGGCATGGTTCAGATCTTTTGGTTGAATAGGTGTACTGGTCCAAAATATTTTCACACTTACACAAATTGCATCGACAAACTCATCAGCCTCGACATTGATAATGAGTCTTGAACGTGAATGCTCGGCATTTTTTCTGAAGGGAACCTTGTGCTGAGTTCTTTTTATATTTCCCGTAGCACTGGAGCACAGCACTGAACTAAAAGCCTGCTGTGATTGGACAGGTGTACCGGCATAAAGTGGGACATACACACTCGAGTGTGACATCAAGCGCACAGCCTCGCAGTCACACCAGGGAGCATTGGCACGCCCTCGATTTCGCTAACTCGTCTGCTTCAACCAGCGACATGTGGAACGAGTGGCGATGCATCCCTGGTGGGTTGACCAGGCTGTCTTTCTAGCCGTCTTTGTTGCCGCTGTCCATGGGTGGACAGCGTTCATGTTGCAGTATACAACGACGGCATGACTGTGCATGTCGCTGTCCATGGTGCTGAAATTCTCCGTTTCGCCGTCCATATCCGACTACCAGCGGTGTGATGCCACATGGGAAGTACAGCAAATAAGTGCGATAATGGCAACAAAACAAATGCTCCCTCTGTTCGTCCTCCACTCGCTTTTATCAAGTTATAATTGCGACATCGCCCTAAACGTTCCATCCAACATGCGCGCAAAACAGAAAAGACACAGAATAAAACACGCACATGCTCTCATGAACATCGGGGTAGCGGAGCGTTGAGTGTTTACGTTTGACGAGGTCAATCACGATGACAGCCGTGATTCACCGTGTCTCTGCAACAAAGTTCCCTCTGCTTGGTATTCCTGCAGCGTTCCTCCTCTATAGAGTATTTTGCACAATATCACTCAAGGGTGCAAAGCATATGCCACACCTAACTTCCTGTGTCTGTGTGATTGCTGGGAGGATTGAAATATTCCACCCATAGTATATCATGCCCAGGAGAAAGTGTGTGTGGGGGGCATGTTGGGATTTTTACTCAAGTCGTGTTCATTATTACCACCATCCATCCTCTATTTGCTGTGCTTGTTAAACCACATCTGACGACCCCCTCTATGCATATGCACACGCACACACACTGCCCCACCCTCTTGCACCTAAACACTTAATCATAAACAGGATGATGGCGGCATTACTTGCCGGAATTTTTCCAGGCAAGGAACAAAGACACAACTATTTCAGATTTTTTTTTTTTTTTTCAAGCAACGCATCTATTTGAAGCACCTTCACACTCTCCTTTTTTTTATTCACACAATTCGACATAGTGCCATCACTTCTCACAAAGGCTCCTGGACACATCAGGGGAAGAGGGGTGGAGGGAGGTCGAGGTAATGCTGGAAAACAGGCAGATGCACACAAGCTTGAGAATGATGTATTGTTCAGGGGTGGTCCTCCCGAAGTGTGTTTTTCTCACCCCCAATTTTTTTATTATTTTTTCAAATCTGTATCAAAATTTTGCCAGTTTGACTGACCCATGACTTTTTATATTGATTGTATTGATTTTGTCAACTGAAATCAGCCAAAAAAATATATAGTCACACTGTTTACATGGGGGGAAACTCATGTGCTTTCTCTCCCCATTGAGTCCCCATTGATCTTCCCAACATTGAGATTGCACTTAGGCAGAATCATAGCCCCAAATGGCACAAAGCTGCGGGGTCGCACACCAACTCTCGACGCGTTTGCGCCGTACCTTCATGTACTTCTGCGTCCTATCATCAACAAGACATCTGCTGTCAGCGAGTCAGCAGCAGCCTCGCTAATCAGCTCGCTTCCTTCTCCACCTCTCTCTGGGCAACCTCGATAAGGAGAGAGAAAAATGTGGTGTCATATTTATTCATGACCAGCTTTTCAATTCCACATTCTTCAGTCTTCGGCTAAGGCTGCGTGCGTTGCAGCCCACTCCACAACTACCCCAAAGAGCGCCAGCAGAAAAGCCAAGCCATTCACAGCCCGCCATATGCCTCCATCTGCAAAGAAAAACAAATCATCATTGTTATTATCTGCGCTTTGTTCCATGGGAGAGCGCTGGAAGAAGTGATGGGGGGGGGGGGA